>CM046880.1:146584156-146713451 GCA_025667525.1 Glebionis coronaria | reverse complement strand
AAGTTTGGGATCAACATCAACTTGCCAAATCTTCAAAGTTGAGGTACCATTTTGTAATTTTTACAAACTTAAGGGACCAAACTTGTAATTATGAATATACAAGTGTATTAAGTGTAATATCTTCATACATGAGAGATCATTCTTGAACATCTTCAAGGTCTTTTATTTGAGAAATCCATAACTAGGGCCCGGTTCATTGTACGGCTTCGTTTCTCGTGTTCGCTTTTCCTTGTTTCTTGTGATCTTTTGTCTTTTTCACGATATGCATACCTAAAATACACAAGTAAAAAAACACAAGCATATATATGGTATTTTGATGACATTTTATGCATTTAAAGCCCGAAAAGAATGATGAGATCATGTATAAATGGCATCTCATCATTATCCCAAACGAACCTTTTTACTTGGTTGCATGTGATTGTTACTACCGCGTTGGCCTCAATCCATCTCGTAAAGTAATCCATTGCAACTATTAGGAACTTAATCCCATCGGCTGCTACAGGGAAGGGTCTTGCGATATCGATCCCCCACTTGTAAAATGGAAAAGGAGAAGTAATAGGTGTTAGCTCTTGCTGGGGTTGGCGCGACACTGGTCTGTACACTTGGCAATCGTTTCACTTTGAGATGAGTGTCCGCGCATCTGAGTGCATGGTTGGCCAGTAATATTCGTTGCACAGTGCTTTTTCCACCACTGACTTGGGCCCTGCATGCATATCGCAAGATCCCTCATGTATCTCGCTGATGACGTACTACACCTGTTGAGGTCCTACATATCGCAACCATGGTTGAAGGAATGATCACTTATAAAGGATCCCATCTCTGACCTCAAACTGTCTCGAGTGTCTTCGTACTCGTCGCACCTCGGTTTCATCTATTAGGAGTAATTCTCTAGTTAAGTATTCATTGATCGGTGTCATCCACGTAAGACCTTCTTCTTACACGACCGATGCAATTTCCGCTTCTTGTATGGATTTTTCTTTGAGGATCTCTACCAGAACTTGCTTGGATAAGTGTGCGAAGCTGGTGGATGCTATCTTACTGAGGGCGTCAGCCTTTTTGTTTTCTCCTCTTAGTACTTGACGTATTAGAAACTTGTTAAAGCCTTCGATTAGTAACTTGGTTTTTTGCAAGAACTGTATCATATTTTCCTCCTTTGCTTCGTATTCGCCTAGTATGTTATTTGCCCCTAAGCGAGAGTCCACATTTGTATCGAGATTTCGTATGCCCATACGGGTTACGATCCGTAGCCCTGCTATGAGCACTTCATACTCTGCTTCATTATTTGTAGCTATGAATTCAAAGCGTAATGCGTACGTGAACATCATACCTTCGGGGTTAGTGAGAATAAGGCATGCGCCGGATCTCGTCTGTGCAGGAGGATCCATAAGTGAATAAGACCCATGGGTCTTGGTCACCTTCCAACTGTGTAGATCTCAGTTCGTCATCCTCTGGCGTTTTAATAATGAAGTCTGCCAGGATCTGCCTTTGACGGTGTTAAGTGGTCTGTACGTAATGTTGTGTTCTCCAATTAGAACGCTCCATTTCTATAGTCTTCTTGCAACGTCTGGATTTGATATTATTTGCTTTATTGGTTGGTCCGTAATTACCGCTATGGGATGCGCTTGAAAATATCGTCGTATCCTCTTTGCTGCGAATACAAGTGCTAGTTCCAATTTCTCCATTGGTGCATAGTTCAGTTTTGAGCTTTGTAAGGCTATGCTTATGAAGTATACTGGTGTCTGTACGGTTTTCTCTGTCCTTCATTAGCACCGCGCTAATTGCTCCGTGTGTAGCCGAAAGGTATAATATCAATTCCTCCTTCGGTCGGGGCGTGACCAACATAGGGAGTGATGCTAAATGCTTTTTGAGCTCTGAGAAGGCTTCTTCTACTTCTTTTGTCTAATTTAAGTCTCCATTATTTATGCACTTCTTGAGTATTTTGAATAGAAGGAGTGATTTCTCTACGGATTTAGACAGAAATCTGTTCAACCCTACAAGTTTTCCATTTAGCGATTGTAGTTCCTTCTTTCTTTTTGGGCTTTGGATTTGTATAACTGCGTCTGTCTTCTCTGAAAAAGTTTTAATGCTATTAGGGTCTATCATGTAGCCTAGGAACATGCCTTCAGTGGCCCCGAAAGTGCAATTTTTCGGATTTAACCACATGTTTATTTTCCTAAGCACGGAGAAGGTTTCCTCTATATCACTAATGAGTTCATCCTCCGTGTGGCTTTTTATGACCAGGTCATCAACATATAACTCTAAGTTACGCCCGATTTGACTGTCGAAAGCCTTGTCCACTAATCATTGGTATGTAGCTCTTGCGTTCTTGAGTCCAAATAGCATTTTTGTGTAGCAGCATACACCATGGCTAGTGTGGAATTGTTGGAAATAAGTTTTACGTATTAGAAAGGATCGGTCACTCCAACAATAGTCTAAGTAATAGCTCGTAGTTTAGTTTCACTAATATTAAACAATTAAGGCCATGCCAAGCCTACAACATGTGTAGGCCGGCGCAATTTTTAAGCCCAAGCCCATCTCATGGGATTGGGTATATAAACCCTCTCCTTAGATGGAGAGGGTAGTGGTTTCATTTCATTTTTACAAATAGTTAATTACTTTCTCTCTAAAGTGTGTGTGAAATCATCTATCTTTCTATATCTTTCTCTATATAAACATAAACAAGATTTACATATCCTACAAATGGTATCAAGAGCCATGGGATGAAATAAAGGTTGTTTTGTTTGTTGTTCATGCTTATTTAAGCATTTCGTGGGTTTTTTGATCTTTTTTACCAAATCTTTAAAAAATAATTTCGTGTGTTTAGTGTTCTAAGTGATTCGTATACCTTCTTCATAGTAGTATTAGTGATTTGGGTATTTTGGTTTGCGTTAAAACATAAATATTTTGGCTCAAAGTTGTGAATTTCTTTGGCTCAAAGTTGTGAAATTTATCTTTCCATTGCGACAGAATTCATCGGAATAGTACAGGTAAGTACAGTTTGATCGCAATAACCCTAGGGTTTTACTTTGCGATCACCAGGTATTGTGATACCCCTTATTTTGACGTACATTGCGATCGTTCATTGTGATCGTGGATTGCGATGGAATTAAGGCTTATTGAAACGTTACTCTGCCAAAATTTCATTTGCCATATTGCGATAGTCCTCATATTCCGATAGGTGTCACATTGCGATACGAGTACCATTGTGACAGTCCTCATATTCCGACAGTTGACATATTGCGATAGTAAGGGTATTCCGACAGACTTTATATTGCGACAGTGGACACATTGCGATACAAAAGTCATTGCGATACAAGTGTCATTGCGATACAAGAGACATTCCGATAGAATTTGCTCTTTGGGATAAAATTTGCATAACATAGAGGATTTTTCTACTTTGCATTAATTTGGTAATTTTCAAAAACACACACAACAAAAAGATAACAACATCTTTAATTCAACAATACAACAAACACATTTACTTTCTCTCATTGTACGATCAACATTTGTAAATCTTAACTTATCAAAATAGAGTACACATCTCTTACGGATAAGTCCATCCTCTCGGGTACGGATAATCGTCCGCCAATGTTGGTGAAAACTATGTACGAGGATTAGGGTTCCCGCATGGAACTTTATATGTTGAACAAAGAGAATGGACATCTTATTTGGGCATCGGTGCTCAATGGACCATTGGTATATGGTACTGTAACGGAAGGTGCTGTTACTCGTCCTCACACAACGGGTGAACTAACTGGAGATGATAAATTTCAAGACAAGTGTGATAAACAAGCAACAAACATCATTCTCCAAGCCCTTCCTCTAGATGTCTATAAACTCGTCAGCAAACATAAAGTTGCCAAAGAGTTATGGGATAGAATTCGTGTTCTAATGCAAGGCACCTCGTTAACTAAACAAAAACGAGAGTGTAAGCTTTATGATACATTTGATAAGTTTGCCTATGTTCCCGGGGAGACTCTCAATGATTACTATTTGAGATTCACTCTATTGTTGAATGAGCTCAATATCTATGGCATGGCAATTCCTACGTTTCAATTGAACACCAAGTATTTGAACACTCTTCCTTCCGAATGGAAAAACTACGTGACAGCTGTTAAATTGGCTAAGGATTTGCATCAAACCAATGTGGATCAACTTCAAGCTTTTCTTCAACAACATGAATGCCATGTGATCGAGGATCGGTTGTCTACACCTCAAGTTCATGATCCACTTGCCATGTATGCTTCTCAACAAAACATGGCTTATACTTATCAACAACCATCATACTTGCAGCAGCCACCACCACACACCTATTAGCAACCATCTTATCAACCACTAATGATGCCACAACAAGCATTCCAACAAAGTTTTCATCAACAATCTTTTCCACAGCAACCATCACATCAGGTATCACCCTCACAAGCCATCATTTCTCCAATGGGCTATACTCCTCAGCAAGGATATTTTCTAATTGAAGCACAACCAGCACAAGCCTTTTACTCCAATGAACTTCCACCAATTCAGGCACTAGTCTTTACTCCAAATGATACACCTACTGATGTCTTAAACCATCTCACTGCCTACTTGTCAAAACTTGTTGCTACTAGAGGATTTCCACCAACGAACAATCAGCTTTGCACTTCTTAAAATCCTCGACAACAAGCCACCATTCAAGATGGTAAAGTAACGGTGCAAACCATTCAGGTAAGGCAAAATTCATATGGACCTCCTTCAAGGACCGTGAACGGTCAAGCTGTGAATTCTCTAGCTAGTGGTAATGGAAGCACTATTGGTCCTCAAAAGGTTGTGACTTGCTACAATTGTCGAGGACAGGGTCATATGGTAAGTGAATGCACTCAGCCAAAAAGGAGAAGGGATGCAACATGGTTTCGTGAGAAGATGTATTTGGTTGATGCTCAGTTTAAGGGAAAGATTTTGGATTCATAAGAGTTAGCATTTCTTGCAGACCCATGGGCAGTAGATAATGAAGGCATTGCAGTCGTCTCTACATCTAATGCAGCATATCAAGCTGATGATCATGATGCATATGATTCGGATTGTGATGACATTCACTCAGCCCAAGCTGCACTCGTTGCTAATCTCTTTCACTACGGTTCTGATGTCGTCAGTGAGGTACCAACCACATCTAATAATGTTCATGATAATCCACATCATGTTGACCATGAAAATGACAACCTCGAATAGCATTCGGGAACTAGTAACTCAAATGATGCGGTATCTAATCCAACACATTTGAGTGAACCTCAACCAAATGCTATTACGGGTATGGAATCTTATGATCAACGTGATTTGGTAATGGTGCCTAAACATATTATTGATAACATGAATGTGGCTGCCCGACAAACCGTAGACATGAATGCCAACCTAACCGTTGAGCTTGCGTTGTATAAGGAAAAGGTCAAAACTTTTGAAATGGTCCCTCAAGCTGAAAAAATAACTTATTCTGAATTTGACCAATTTCGTTTTGAAAAGATTGAACACTTAAACTGAAATAGAATCATTAAAAGCTATTCTTTCCAATGAATTAAAAGCAAAAGAGTCGGTTGTAAATGATTTTTAGAAACATAAAAAAGATTTTGAAATTCTCGAGTCTAAAAAGTTTGAATCGGAAATTAATGCTACCAAACTTCTTAAATTCAAGGAACAACGGCTTTTAAAACAATACGCTTCCACGGAAAAGGTTCATCTTTTAACTAAATCATTTATAGAACTCGAACTTAAGCGTCTTCAAGACTTACCACCAAATCCTGGTTATGCAAAACAAGCTCAGGAATATATTCCTTGTCTTTATGATGTGACCCTTATTGGCAAATCGAAAGAAGCACCTTATGTTCGTAGTACTGAGGAGACACAGTCACTTGCGGAAGAAACTCATTCTAAAATGCTTTCAAAATTCCATAAGATTGATTATGATCAGTATAATAAAGATCGATTGTCTAAAAAGACCCGTATTCGTTTACAAAAGGAATTAGCTCAATTAACAGTTTTTGTGCCTCAATGTTTGTCAACGGAAAACCCTCCTAGTATGTTTCCTACACTTGTCAAAAAGGATTTAACTAAGTTAATTCCACCGGTACGTAAGGCATCCGTTAGCTTAAATGCGGTGCACCAACACTTAGCCGATTTTGATAAGGTCATTATGGAACGTACGACGGCTTCGGCCATAACGGAAGGTGAATGGAATTTTGAGCACACAAGAGCTGCATTTCGAGACGAAATTGTTCCATTTGTAAATAATGTTAAAGCTTGTCTTAGTAATATTGATCAAGATTTTCTTTTGGAAATAGAAGAAGTTAGACGTGTTTTCAATGAAATGGATGATGCTTATGAAAACAGTTTACTTGAAATAGAACGAGTTTCATGCCAAAATGATCAGCTTCTAAAGCAAGTGATGTCTCATGATATAGTTTCCGTCTGTGTGAATAAACGTGTTGATAATGATTCTATTGTGCATAATGTTGAATCTGTGGATAATGTGGAAGATAGTACTTGTCACGAATCTGACGCTGAATTTTTAAAGCTTCAAGATTCATATTCTTCGCTTTCAAAATGTTTTGATGAGATTCAAACACATTGTATTCGCTTGAATGCAAGCAACAATTTATTCAAGAAATCTTTGAAACGTCAGTTGAAGGTGTTAATATTGATGAAGTAAAATTTCAAAATAGTTTTCGATTGAATTTACAATCAAAACAGCGTCAGCCAAGTGACAAGGTTGCTAAATCATTGCCGATAGACATAGAGAAATATAAGAAGATTAACTGTGTGAACGTTCTTGAGGCCGCTGAGAATTTTAAACTTGATCTAGATAATCGAGTTTCCAAGATTTTGTCCAAAGTTGATAACTTAAAACAGAAAAATACATGACTCTTAGATTCAGTAAAGCCCACACGTGCTAATACCACTGCGCAGAATCAATCATTGATTGAACAATTGAATCGAAAGTCGGTGGAAATTTCAAATTTGAGGGAACAAATTCGTACCCTAAAAGGTAAGAATGTTATGGATAACACAGCCACCGTCTCAGCTTCGTCCTCTAGTGCCATCAAAACAAACCTCATCACCGTCACACCATTTAACAAAGGACCTATGACTAAACCATCTCAAACATTGGTCACTAAAGATAAGGCAAAATCAAAACCAGCTTCTAATATTCCCGTGTTGCCTGCTACAGGAGCAAGCACCACTACTAAGGCTCAAAGATCTAAGCTTAAAAGAAACTAGAAGAATGATAGGATCTTGCCCCCATCTAGTAGTCAAGTGAAGAAGAAAGCAGAAGCCCATCCTAGGAATGTTATTTCTGTTTTGAATAAAACGAATCATGTAGCTAAACCTAAAGGCTCTGCGGTTGTGCAGCGTTCTAATCCTACTGTGAATTCTGATTTGAAATGTTGGAATTGCAATGAATGTATGTTTTCTATTCGTCATGATTCTTGCCTTATTGACCATGTGAATGAGATGAATGCCCAGAAAAATGGATTAGAATAGAAACCGACTGGGAAAGTGTTAACCCAAGTTGGTTGGTTGTGGCGCCCCACTGGTAAAACTTTCACTATAGTAGGAAATATGTGCCCTTTAACTAGGATCACTCCCACTAAAGCGAAGAAAGCGTGCCCTTTAATTAGGAGTACCAAGGCTATCAAAACACAAGTGTGTCCTTTAACTAGGAACACCGACACTACTGTAGGAACAATGTGCCCCTTAAATAGGTCTACTCCCACTATAGTGCCCGATAATATTTCAAAACCTCAGAAAGTTGGAACAATAAAACCTGTTAGTGGTAAAACTCACATTAGAAAATGCAGGAAATCTAATGGCCACACAAATGTTAGCAATTCTGATAATATTATATATGTATCTTCTAACACTCCAGAACCAATAGTTTCCAATGCATTGTCTACTGTTGTTGTTGAAAACAGGTGGTCCAAATTGTTCTCTGGTATTTGGACTATGGTTGCTCTAAACATATGACCGGAGATCGCTCTCAGCTCAGAAATTTCGTCAGCAAGTTTCTTGGTACGGTTCGATTTGGAAATGATCATATTGCAAAGATAATGGGTTACGGTGAATATCATATTGGGAATGTTATAATTTCAAGAGTGTATTATGTGGAAGGTCTCGGTCACAACTTATTCTCTGTGGGACAATTTTGTGATGTGATATGAGTGTAATTACTCATATCATTTGTATCTTAAAACAATGAAATTATGCATGAAATGTATCAAAAATGCCTTGTATATGTTGTTTCTTGTTTTGATGTGTGTAGGTACCAAGATCACGAAAACCGACAAAAACCTACACGATATTGATGAAAAAGATCGACGAAGCCAAAAATGAATTCGATTTAGTGGATTTTACTCTTATGAAGACTATTTGCATCAAGTGGGTCCCACATTGGAGCAATTGGGCTTAAAATCCCAATATTGGATTGACATTGGATCACTTTTGGGTCAAAGCCCTATAGGCCCAAAAGTACTATTAATAAACGGATGAAGTTATAATCCTAAGTCCATTTCCAAGTCCAAATTCAAGCCAAAAATAGGAACGAATGAAGTAAATGGGCTTTAGGGTTTTGTTTATTTACAGTCTAAACGTGTTCACATAATAAATAAAAAGAAACCGTGCCCCACCCATCTTTATTTACATCGCATTCATACTCCCACTCACGTTTTTTTTCACACGTCACACAGACACAAATAAATAAAACCGACCCTCACTCACCCACTTTTATTTACATCACTTTTCCACCACTCACATTAAATAAAAAACTTTCGATATCCTCTAAGTTATTATCATCTTCTCCATATCCAAAAAATAACCAGGCACAAATAATTACTGTTCACAAACCCTAGTTATTAATTCGTTCGAATTATTTGGGGCTTTTATGGCAAACGAATGATTCAAGTGTGGGGGAATTAAATCCCCCAATTTTACGGAAGAGATTAATGGAAGAGATGGGCTACGTGGCAGATAACTACTGGCTAAAACACCTCATCCTCCTAAATCAACCAATCAAGAGGCTTCAAAGAAACACAACTAGCACACACGGATGCCACGTTGGCAATCCGTGTGCTAGTTGTATCCTATCTACCATCCGATCAAAACAACCAGGAGAGAGAGACGATCTAAGGGCCATGATGAAAAAGGAATATGCTTGTGAAGATGCGGATATTCTTCTTCAACAAGCCTTGGGATGGCTATAAAAACCCCTCATTTCTATTGTAATTTTTATCCCTTTCTTTACTTTAATGTTATTATGCAAAAATTAGATTAGGAGTATTTGTATTTTTCCTTTAAATTAGTTTTGTAATCTTTATTATATTAATAAAAAGTCAGTTTGATTCGATTCTCGTTTTAATTACTTACTATTAAGCTTTATTATTGCAAACTGAAACTTCTATGATCTAATTTTTATAATAATCATTGTTATTTGATAAAGCTTAAATTATAGCTTTTATTGAATGATTCAAAAGTGAAAATGGGATATTAAACTAAACCTACTATTTAGATTCAAATAAAATTACTTGGTGGTTTGGTTCGATGAATGTTGATTTGAATGGTGGTTCGGTCGACGATTAATGGTGGATGATGGAGGTGTAAATTCGGTTCTTAAGTTGTTCAGCACAACCTACTACTCAAAGGAAATCTTCAAAAAGGTGCTCATTTCTTTTATTTTAAATTTTATTAAATTAAACTTTTTTTAACTGTTAATATGCTTAGATGTTTGAGTGGTTCGTACGAATTGGTTTCTGCTTAATTTATGTTTAGTTGTGATTGTTTATGAATCTGATAATGTTTGGTTGAGGATTGATTTTGATTAGGTAATTTTGAGTTATCTGATGTTTAATCTTGAATTGGATGTTGATTTAGCTTGTTACAGTTTAATATTAGTTTGGATAGTATGCTATTTTACTTAAAATGTTCTTGAATCTGCTTTTAAAGTGACGAATGGAGTTTTATTTGGATTTTGATGTTACTGTTTTTTTATTTTATGCATACTGTGATGAGAGTTATAATAATCTGTTAATATGGTACAGTTAAGATTTTTGATTTGATTTTCCTTTAAGATTTATCTGTATGTTTGTAGTTTCAGTATTACTAGTTATTTGAATAATTGTTGCTTAACTGAGTGAACGATGCTATCGTGTATTACGGTTTGAGTAATCTGATTCGTAGTTTGGCTTTGCTTATTTGATTCATCAGCTTATTCTTGGTTTCTCACTTATTTGATTGGTTATTATTTTTACTTTATTGAGTTAAGCTTATCGATATCTAACTGATCTGATAAGCCCAAAAAAGCTGATTCCTATCAGCTTAGTTAAAATAAGAATCACATCAGTCACTCCTGTGACTCCTTTACAATTTATCTGTTCAAAAAAGAAATTAATCACAAAATATGTCCCCATCAGGACTCGAACCTGTGACCTCCTGGTCACAGGCCTAGTGTGTTAGCCATCTGGACTGCTTGCCTTTTTGATTTTATTACACATTATCTGATTAATATAGTATTACTTTTCTTAGCATACTTTAGTCAAGTTTCGTTTAATTAAGTTTAGGTTTTAAAAATTAGTTTTATTAATATTTTTATTAACGAAAATTTTGAGTTTTAAAAAAATAATAATTAGTTTTCAAATAGTAGATAAAATATAAATATATATATATATATATATATATATATATATATATATATATATATATATATATATATATATATATATATATATATATATATATATATATATATATATATATATATATATATATATATATATATATATATATATATATATATATATATATATAATGTTTTTAGTAACTTTAAAAGTTTAATTAGTTTATTTTAATAATTAGATTTTTATAATTTTAGAATTTAAATAAAAATATAGTTTTAAATATAAATTTGGTTAAAGTAATTTTAATTAAGTTTTATTAGTTTAAAAAGTTAGATAGATTTCTAAAATAGTTTGAAAGTTATTTTTTTATTAAATAAATTAATTTTTATAGATTATTAAATAGTTTATATTTTTATTTTAAGTAATTTAATTTAAATAATATAGCGGGGTTCACGATTCATGCACTTTAGGATAATTTTAAATAGTTTAAAATTGGTAGAATTAATTTCTAGTTTAAAAACCGAAAACCAATTCAAATCGATTGTCCAAATCAAAACAAAACGTCTCAACTTTACTCGATCTTCGTGTACAACGAACTTGGTTCATCACGTGTTTAATTAAATTCATTTTTGGTAATATTAGTCTATTACTTTTTCCTAAAGGTAATTTTCTAATTTACCCTATAACGTAATCTAATTATCACCATACATATCACGATCACATCAAAAATTTTGGCACCGCTGCCGGGGATCTTGTGTACGATTCGTCTTTGTGGAGATTTGTTGATCGTTGATTTGAAGACCCTTTCCGTCCTCGGAAAGTTTTGTTATTTTTCTATTATATAGTATGTATCATTTTTCTCGTTTTTTGTGAATAATATATTGTATTACGTAGAACAATATTTACATACTTTTCAAATAAGGCCTTAGTTGGGATTTCATCACCTAGCTATTGTAGTCGAATCCAAAACAAAAATAAAAGGCAAAATAGATAAATACTAATAAGAAGTTTGAACTTGATTTATACAAACTATAAGGTGGGTATAAGGCGACGTGCTATAAAAGGACGTCTAAGGAAAAAGGTTTTTAAGTGCTTTGTGCCACCTCGTTTCCCCGCTTGCTTGTGCGTATATTGAGAGGGACAACCTATTATTGGTTTGCCGACTCAAGTAGTAATAAATCTTATTTTTGTAGTTTACTTATTGAACCTCGAGACGTTTAGGTTTTCACCTATCGTTTCAAAGTCGACCGAGGGTAATTTACTTCCATAGTAGTTATCCTTATTCCTTGTATTTATCAATCATTATTGATTGAGCAATACCAAATAAAATACCAAAAATAATCTTCTTCTTGTCTAGTTTCTTTTCTTCAATCCTCTAAATTCTCGTCTTTGTAGTATATGCAATTACGTTCTTCTCGTCTTGTGATTGATTTTAATAGGCTTGAAAATATTCCTCGTAGAAATAGAAATCGTCAACAACGAATAGTGGAACCCGAGCTTCCACCTATTGTTGTAGAGATGGCCGATAACCGAACAATGGAGGAATTTCTCCGTGCACCCACCAAAGGGTATGGGGAAGCAATCGTTGTTCCGGTTATTTTGGCGGATCATTATGAGATTAAGACGGGTCTTTTATCGCTCATTCGTGCCGACCAATTTCGTGGCAATGAGACCGATAACCCGCACTCTCACATTCGGAATTTTCTTCGAATTACCTCGACTCTCAAGTTTAGAGATGTGCCGAATGACGCCATTAAGCTCATGTTTTTTCCGTACTCGTTCGAGGGTAATGCTAAGATTTGGTATGAGAAAGAACCACCGGGTTCGATCTTAACTTGGGATGATTTAGTGTCTAAGTTCATGAATTATTTCTTTCCACCATCTAAGACAACACACTTTAAGAACGAGATCACTAGATTTGAACAAAAAGTGCATGAATCGTTTGGGGTAGCTTGGGAAAGATTTAAAGATTTGTTGAGACAATGTCCACACCACGGTTTCTCGGAATTGCATCAAATTAATACTTTCTATAATGGGCTAAATATGATTGAACAAGATTCTTTAAATGCCGCCGCGGGTGGTAATCTTTTAAGAAAAACTCCGAGAGACGCGTGGGGTATAATTGAGAATAAATATAGAGCACAATATTCACGAAACACACAGGGTGTTTCCAATGTGAATTCGTTTAATCCCGAGATTGCTAGATTGGACTCTAAGATTAACACGATTTTGAATGAGCTTAGGAAGAATACTCATGGATCCATCAATATGGTTGAGAATGTTTGTGTATCATGTGGTGGAGCACATCCTAATCATGCTTGTTTAACCACGGGTTTTGATCAAGCTTGTGCTTTTGCCGTGACGGGAACTTATGGCTCCAACGGTCAAGTTCCTCGTCAAACTCATGTTGCTCCACCGGGTTTTCCACCGGTTCAAAATAGGTACAACAATGGAAACAGTGGGAATAATTTTAACCGTGGTAACCAAGGGAATTATAATCAAGGAAATGGGTTTAATGCTAATCAAAACAGTCAAGGTTTTCAAAGCAATAATGAAAATGATTTGTCAAGTTACATTAAATCAAATGAGGCAAATATGAAAGCTTTACAAAATAACATTCAAGGGAAAATTAATACTTTGATACTCGATTTTCAAAATACGATTAAAGGGAAAAATAACAAGATTGAGCTTAATCAACAAAGGTTAGAACAAAGTCAAAACCATATGCACCAAAGTTTGGAACAAAGTCAAAATAAATTGCTTTCGATGTTTGAGGGATTCATGTCTAAACCATCTACTTCTTCGGGTTGCTTACCTAGTAATACCATTTCGAACCCGAAGGGAGAGCTTAAGGCCATAACCGTTTATGATGATTGTGAGAATTTAGATGAAGTTGAAGTGATTGAGTTTAGTCCTCCACCTAAGGAAACTTTTCTAGAAGTCACTAAGGCTACTTTGAATGTGATTAGTACCTCGGTTTTCTTTGATTTCTTTCCCGAGAAGTATAAAGATCCGGGTCAATTCTTGATACCTTGTGTTTTCAATGAGCTTGGGGTTTGCAAAGGCCTAGCCGATCTACGAGCTAGCACTAACATAATGCCCCTAACCCTTTGGAAAACTATTGACTATGCACCACTTAGTACCACTCGTATGATCATTGAGCTTGCTAATGGAACCACCACTCGACCGGTTGGTATAGCGGAAAATGTCATTATGAAAGTGGGGAATTTCTTGTACTTAGACGATTTTGCTATAGTTGATTATGAGACCAATCCTCGTGTGCCTATTATTTTAGGACGACCATTTTTTTGCACGGCTCAAATTCAAGTTGATATGAGGAAAGAGGAAATTAAATTGTTTTATGGAGATAAAAGCATTGTTTTTAAACCGGAAAAGATTCCAAGATTTGCTTCTAAGAAAGTTGAGAGTGTTAAACTTATTGAGACTTTGGAAAGTAATAAGAAAGGTCTTTTTGATAAAGGTTTTTTTCCAATTTTGGAAACTTCATTTTGTGATAAAGCAAAGTTAAACTCAAAGGAAGAAGCTTGCTTTGTTGAAACATGTTGTAATCTTTCCTCATCTACACTCACTCCACACGAGGATGATAGTGCTAAGATTGAAAAACAAATTGATGATTACTTAAGTGAGCCATTTGATGCTAGTGAGTTTGTTAGTGAAAATTTTGATCCCGAGAGTGATATTGCTTTAATTGAACAATCTTTGAAAATGGACTCATTTTCACTCTCTTCTAAGGATCATGTTGATGTTCCTAAGGCACAATCTTCAATTGAAGAGCCTCAATGATTCCTAACTTCACACCGAGTGGGGTTAGTGACTATTCATGTGATAAGTTCATCGATGAACTTTTTGCTATCATTGATCCACTTCCACGGGGAAGTGAAGACGTTATTGATCTCGAGATCGAACGTGATTCTCGTGTTTTACCTACCATTCTCGAGGAATTCTCCAATGAATTGCCTTCAAATGAGAATGATGATCTTGTATCCGAGTGTGACACACTCGATACTTTGTCGGATATTTCTTGTGATGACAAGATTGATGACACTTTCGTGACTTACTCAAATCCTCTCTTTGAAGCTTCAATGAACAATAATCCATTGTTTCAAGAGGATTTTGAGAGCATCACACCTCCTACATCTCACAACCTTTGTGATGATGATCTTTTCTTTGAGGAGGTTGATGAGTTTATTTATATAGACATTCCTTCGGAATTTGAGGAAAAGTCTAATGACAGTGACGAAGACTCTTGGTTTGATCACCCGATTTATGATGATGATAATGTTGACCCGGAGGGAGAAATTACTTTTGCTCCAATTATCCTTCCCACTCGCTTTGATCTTAATGTGCGGGTTTTTCATGCGACTCGTTTTTAGTACCATGACCCCTTTGTTCACATTCCTAAGAGTGATAAGGTCAACAAAGTCATGCAAGTTGAAACCACTAGTGTTGAGACTTTTATACCACCTTTACCATGTGCTTTATATGATTTAGGATTAGCATGGGGGGACGACACCGTGTTGTATATTCCTTTCTCCACCGAGGACGAGGTATTCGATCCCGGAATCGTTGATTTAGGGAAATCTCGGCCTTTCACCGATGCAATAATTGGAATACTTTTTAATCATCTTGGTGCAAGTTTATCTCGGGGAGCATGCTACATCCATACCATTGTTTGTGACTACCATCTCTTTTTAGAGATTTGTGTAGGAGTTTTATCCTTTCGTTTGTCATCCGACAACGAGGATGTAATCTTTGACCCCGGCATCGTGCTTTATGTTGGGTTTTACTCCAATATGCTGGTTTTTACCACTTTCCCTAAGGACCAATGAATGCGAGGATCGAGTCGAGCTCATGACTCGGTGAAAAAAACGAGGTGCCTTGTGGGGGAGTCCCATACATTCTCTCTTATTTCTATTTTCTAACACTAATAAGGCTTGATCTTTCAAGCTCGTGCTCGTGTTTTTGTTGTGTTGTGATCTTAGGTATGACCCTAATTTTTGAAGACTCTTGTGTTCGGTTTTTACCGGTCCACTTGATCTTCCATTCTTTGAATGCCAAAAAGGGGCACACTCTTTACCCTTGATTTTTATCGACTAACGTTTTATCTTGAGGCATAATTAATAAACGGCTTATAGATTTGCGTGCTCTTTTCATGCTAGGATATTGCATTAGACTCTTCGTATTTTAGCAAGGGGTGTTACTCTTGAGCTAAGAAACATTAAGGACAATGTTTGGTTTTAGCATGGGGGAGTCAATTGATATAATCGCTTGCAATTGCTTTTGTCGTGTCCAAACGTATTGTTTTTCTCATTTTTCATAAAATTTTAAATTTTTAGTGTTATTTTTAAGTTTTAATAAATAAAATAAGTGCTTTTGACACGAATGTAGGCTTTTCGTTGGTGAAAATAAAGATAGTTTTTTACTCGACTCGGTTTTTAACCTTAGCTTTTCCTTAACGTATTTGAATTAAGTTTTGCTAGGCTTTTATATAGGGAGCTTTAAAACGCGAAAGTCTTAATTCATACGAGTTAAGAACAAGAACTTTTCGCAAGTTCCTATAATTGATCCTAGAAAGTCGTTTATCAAGGGAACTTTAAAACACAAATTCTAAAACTTGAAAAAGTATAAGAAGATAAAAGATCCTATAGATGACTTGAAAACCCAAAACTTTGATTTAATAGGCTAAGTATCCATTGATTTCATATTTTTGGAATTTTACAATATGGAGAACAAGAGATGATAGAGTTCAATCATAAGTTTCTAAGGTTAAATTCTTCTTTGTGCAAGTATTTTTGTGTGTGATTTAATCTCCTCGTACTTACTTTCCTCACTTGAATAAGAATTGCTTAATAAATGAAGTTTTTAGCGGTTTAGGCTTGATATCTTAACTCGTAACTCCTTCTTTTTCTTCCCTTGTATTTAAAGTGAGAACACATTAAGGGTGTCAGCGTCATGGACTTTTGATCATGGGATTGCGGAAATTTGGCTTACTATAAATATCATATTAATAAAGAAGAATAAATAAAAACATGTTCTGTAGGAGCCTTCGGGTGGGAGTCATGTAGCACTAACCTTGTCATTAGAGCCTTAGGGTGTATGTCAAGGGGCGTGTTGAATAAAAATTGCTTCATCATCATGATCCGTAAGGTGGGATGGTGAAGTCAATTCCCTTATTTTTGTCCAAGGAGCCTTAGGTGGATTTTAAATAAGGAGCACAATTGCATCTTAAAGAGCCAAAAGGTGTTATGATGTAGTTGTTGCTAACTCCATTAATAAGGTCATAATTGACTTTGGAGGTTTTATTGTTGCTTTTAAGTAGCCATATTAGCCAAATTTCGGGTCCGGGATTTATCCCTAAATCGTGTTAAGTTATCCTTCATGAGGGCTTTCTTTAGTGACAACGGTTTTTGAATTCGAGGTTAGGTTTTGAGTGTTGAGTTTACAACGTTCTTGCCTTCATTTTTGGACTAATAATTATCAAAATAAAGTCAAATGAGCCTTTGGGTGAATGACAAATAAACTCTAGAGATACAATTAGGAATAATAGGAGATTGAGTTTAACACAAATTACTTGTATGAGTTGGTTTACTTTTGGGGCTTATGATTGACAATGATCTTGTTTTTGCACTTGGCATGGAAAAGTGAAAAGTCGGGGACGATGAATCTATTTGATTTTTATGATCCTTAAAGTTATTTTTCAATAATGAAAGCAATACATTATGTCTTTGCAAAATAAAATGTCAAAAGTTGAATAATGGTGTAGTTAGTGTTTTATTTTATCATTACGTGAGGACACGGCAATTGCTTAGCAAGGGGGAATTTGAAATGAGTGTAATTACTCATATCATTTGTATCTTAAAACAATGAAATTATGCATGAAATGTATCAAAAATGCCTTGTATATGTTGTTTCTTGTTTTGATGTGTGTAGGTACCAAGATCGCGAAAACCGACAAAAACCGACACGAGATTGATGAAAAAGATCGACGAAGCCAAAAATGAATTCGATTTAGTGGATTTTACTCTTATGAAGACTATTTGCATCAAGTGGGTCCCACATTGGAGCAATTGGGCTTAAAAGCCCAATATTGGATTGACAATGGATCACTTTTGGGTCAAAGCCCTATAGGCCCAAAAGTACTCTTAATAAACGGATGAAGTTATAATCCTAAGTCTATTTCCAAGTCCAAATTCAAGCCCAAAATAGGAACGAATGAAGTAAATGGGCTTTAGGGTTTTGTTTATATACAGTCTAAACGTGTGCACATAATAAATAAAAAGAAACCGTGCACCACCCATCTTTATTTACATCACATTCATACTCCCACTCACGTTTTTTTCACACGTCACACACACACAAATAAATAAAACCGACCCTCACTCACCCACTTTTATTTACATCACTTTTCCACCACTCGAATTAAATAAAAACTTTTGATATCCTCTATGTTATTATCATCTTCTCCATAGCCAAAAAATAACCGGGCACAAATAATTACTGTTCACAAACCCTAGTTGTTAATTCGTTCGAATTATTTGGGGCTTTTATGGCACACGAATGATTCAAGTGTGGGGGAATTAAATCCCGGTAATTTTAAGGAAGAGATTGATGGAAGAGCTGGGCTACGTGGCAGATAACTACTGGCCAAAACACCTCATCCTCCTAAATCAACCAATCAAGAGGCTTCAAAGAAACACAACTAGCACACACGAATGCCACGTTGGCAATCCGTGTGCTAGTTGTATCCTATCTACCATCCGATCAAAACAACCAGGAGAGAGAGACGATCTAAGGGCCATGATGAAAAAGGAATATGCTTGTGAAGATGCGGATATTCTTCTTCAACAAGCCTTGGGATGGCTATAAAAACCCCTCATTTCTATTGTATTTTTATCCCTTTCTTTACTTTAATGTTATTATGCAAAAACTAGATTAGGAGTATTTGTATTTTTCCTTTAAATTAGTTTTGTAATCTTTATTATATTAATAAAAAGTCAGTTTGATTCGATTCTCGTTTTAATTACTTACTGTTAAGCTTTATTATTGCAAATTGAAACTTCTATGATCTATTTTTTATAATAATCATTGTTATTTGATAAAGCTTAAATTATATCTTTTATTGAATGATTCAAAAGTGAAAATGGGATATTAAACTAAGCCTACTGTTTAGTTTCAAATAAAATTACTTGGTGGTTTGGTTCGATGAATGTTGATTCGAATGGTGGTTCGGTCGACGATTAATGGTGGATGATGGAGGTGTAGATTCGGTTCTTAGGTTGTTCAGCACAACCTACTACTCAAAGGAAATCTTCAAAAAGGTGCTCATTGCTTTTATTTTACATTTTATTAGATTAAACTTTGTTTAACTGTTAATATGCTTAGATGTTTGAGTGGTTCGTACGAATTGGTTTCTGCTTAATTTATGTTTAGTTGTGATTGTTTATGAATCTGATAATGTTTGGTTGAGGATTGATTTTGATTAGGTAATTTTGAGTTATATGATGTTTAATCTTGAATTGGATGTTGATTTAGCCTGTTACAGTTTAATATTAGTTTGGATAGTATGCTATTTTACTTAAAATGTTCTTGAATCTGCTTTTAAAGTGACGAATGGAGTTTTATTTGGATTTTGATGTTACTGTTTTTTTTATTTTATGCATACTGTGATGAGAGTTATAATAATCTGTTAAGATGGTACAGTTAAGATTTTTGATATGATTTTCGTTTAAGATTTATATGTATGTTTGTAGTTTCAGTATTACTGGTTATTTGAATAATTGTTGCTTAACTGAGTGAATGATGCTATCGTGTATTACGGTTTGAGTAATCTGATTCATAGTTTGGCTTTGCTTATTTGATTCATCAGCTTATTCTTGGTTTCTCACTTATTTGATTGGTTATTATTTTTACTTTAATGAGTTAAGCTTATCGAGATCTAACTGATCTGATAAGCCCAAAAAAGCTGATTCCTATCAGCTTAGTTAAAATAAGAATCACATCAGTCACTCCTGTTGTTGATCCCAAACTTAGATCGATTTAGCTTTATGTATACGAGATTAGATCAAGTAATACACTTAGAGAAACCTTTGTATATGTTTATAATAATCTAAGTGTTATGCGGAATTAACACTTAAACAAGAACACACAAGATATAAACAAACTTTCACTTTGATTAATGATATCAAACTTGCTTACAATGAAAGTAGTTTACGAATGAAAAACTTATATGAAACATTAACCTAAAGGTCTTCTTTTATAGACATAAGAAGCCTTGTACAATAATCTACGTATCAGCTATTCTAGGTAAAGATAAATATAGAAAATACATTGTTGTTCCTATCTTTACTAGAAGTAATCTAGAATACAATAAACGCGTAGAGTATATCTTCCCAGCAGTGCTTGTCTTCAATGTATCAACGCTTGACTTTATCTGGTCAACGCTTGAGCTGTCAGCGTTTGTTTTACTCCTGTCAACGCTTGATTTACTCTTGTGAGCGCTCAAGTGATCTGGCCATATTTTATTCCCAACAATCCTCCCCTAAACTTGATATCTACTCTAATAATCAAGTTTCTGAATAAACATTAAGGACTAGGAGGAATCTTACAAACCTTCTCATATTGGTAATAAATAAATCTGATCAAGTCTCTTGCCACGTCACTTGAATAATCAATCTCCAGCTAAGTGTTCTTCATCTTCTCCAAGATATCCTTGGATATGAAATACTGACCATCCACAAGTAGATACTCAGTAAACTTTGTAGAACTCAAATGATAAACATCAACAGCTGAATACAATCTCCATTGAAGACCACTGAGGTCATCTTCAAGATCCTTCCAAATAGTAGGATCCTCATCTTTTGGTCCACACATTCTCTTGAATGTGGACCACAGTTTTATTCCATTAGCTGAAGTTGGTGCTTCAGCCTCATACTTGGTCTCTAACAACCTCCATAGGTCTACCAAGTCTTCTCTATCACAACTTGCAAACAAAGATACAAGAGTGGTGAAAGTGTGCACCTCTTTTCCATACCTGCCAATCTTCCAAAACCCACATTCATCTTCTTCATAGCTCACAATTGGGTTTCTGGAATCTAGTGGTTACACTTGCACCATATCTTAAGCTTCTAATGGTGAGAGCTTGAGGCTCTTTCTTATGACAGTTTCACTTGGATATAATGGATCCATATCTTTGGGAAACTCAAGAGAAAGTCCCTTTTTCACTGGTCTGGGAACAAACATTGCTTTCTTGAGCTCCATTTCTTCTGCAAGTTCTTCTTTCCTTTCATCAGAAAGAAGTCTTAGAGTGTTTGCCTCCTGCACTCTAACCCAGATGGGATAAGCTTTGCATTCTAACTCATCAAATGTCAATGCCCTCAATTTCTGATAATTCCATCCTACTCCATGACATCTGAGCAACATGCAGTATAGCTCCCTTCTATCCCTTTTCAACTCTGAGAGAATATTGCTTGCCTTGTGTTTCAAAATAACCTGGCAATCTTTTTGTACTGTGAGGAGAATCTCCAAACCCCATATCTGATCTGAAATGGTCAAGTGTGGATTCTCCATACATCTTTCTTCCCAAGCATGATACATTTGAACCACCTCTGGCATATCAAAGTCAACCTGCAATTTCAACTCTCTCAATTTCTCCTTGGCCAACTCATCTCCATACTCAAGCCTTTCTGGCTGTTCTATAATCATAACACTTGAGTCTGAGCTAGCTTCATCACTTCCTTCTTTCTCTTCTGAAGTGACAACAAATGGTGACTCTTTCACCTCCTTTTCTATCTTGTTCCATGATTTGTGCAGCCAACCTTCTATCAAACTCAATTTGAGTTGCATTCTTTGGAACAACCTCTTCCACCATAATACCCTTACCCTTATCTAATGGATCAATTGTTGGTAAGGTAGATGGTGATACCTGTGAAGAAACCTCCTTGATGATGGATGATGACTAGGATACATCACCCTCATGAGTAGGTCTGTCAACGCCCAATTTTGCTGTGTCAGCGCCCAAAATATTTTTGTCAGCGTCCAAATTCTCCTTGTCAACGCCCAAAGTTCCTGCCTCAGCGCCTTTTGCAATTTCCTCCAACATGGATGTAAATGATAAATTTAAGTTTGTAGGAGAGACTAAGGACGTATCAAAACCTGTCTGTTTCTTCAAAGTTGTAAGGGCCTCAGCAACATCCAAAGATTGACCATCATGGCTGCCCTTATCACTCACATTTATTGGATCTTCCTCCCCTTTGGAAGATTCCTCCATCCCTATCCTTGCACTTGCAGTCTCCGAAACAACAATCCTCTCCCTCAATTGCTTGAGTTCAAGGCCTTGTGAGCTGACAACTTGTACCAAGTCTGCATTTTGCTTTTGCAAGCTCATGCAGACTGCCGTTAATTCAAGAAGAGTCATTGGTTCCAATCTGCCCTCTTCCAAAATGGGGATTTGACCTCCCAAGTCAGATTCATTGGGCATGGATGAGGACTTAATGATGGTGGGACTGCCTTGGCCAGCTTTTAAGCCAGAATCAATAGTCCCAGCCTCATCCATATCACCAGCCACACTTGTGGTGGTGGTTGTCTCTGCTACATGGCTAGGACCACCAGAGGAGAACACTCCAGTAGTCCTTTGGCGTTTAATCAACCTATATTCAAGGGGTGTAGAAGATGATGTGGATTGGGTGGATGTGGGTTGGTTAAGGGGTGTTTGGGTTTGTGAAGGTTGTGTGTCAACGTTGGAAATAGGCACATCAACGCCAACATTTAACGTGTCAGGTTGTGTGGTCAATTTGCATATGTTCAGGTGAAGGTAATGGTTCAGGTATTGGGTCAATTTGGGGTTGGGGGTCTGGTTGGGGTTGAGCTGCTGCAATGACAGCAAGCATAGCTTGGGTTAAGGGTAGGTCACGATGAGGGGGTGAGTTCATCTTCATAAAAATTGCTTTCTTTTGCACAGGGATCTCATAAAAATCATTATGATCCCTTGTGCAGTATCCTTGAACATCAAAAACCATTTGTAAAAATCGGGGATAAGCTAAAGTCATTTTGTTCCCCTTATTTTTACACATGCCCTCAAAAATCATTTTAGAATAATTAAATTTTTGCCCTGTTGCAATGCACACAATAGCACTAGCAATAGATCTATTGATCTCATTGTGTGTGCAGTACATTTGGGACTCAAACATTGTAGGAGGACATTTATGAGGTACTTCCAGGCTGGGGGAAACTCTTGTTTATGATATTTGTTTAAAGTTCCTTCATCAGGAAAAGGATAACCCAAAGCCCTTAGTCCTTGTTCTATTTTACTAATGGGAAGGGTGGCTATACCATCAGCATCATCAAGATGCAAGGCTTGGCGTACCAAAGCCTCAGTAACCACCCAAGGTCTCCCATGAACAATAGAAGTTAATGTAGTCACTCTATTAACTGTCGAGGAACTGACATTGTTCCAAAACTGTTTAATATGTGTGACTGGAATGAGTGGTGCATGAGAAAGAGCATACCTAATAGGAGATGCGTTCAAATACGCCACCATTTGTGTGTATTGGGGAAACAGAGCATCATCAGCTTCAAGATACGCGATCATGTTGTGTTGGCTTCTGAATCCCAATTCTAATTCTGATGGTTTAAACTTTGGTGCCATTGTTGAAAGCTGTTTAAAATTGATTGATGAAGATGAAGTTGATAAGAGAAAATTGTGTTAGACAAGAATTATAGGTATCCTGTTTAAAAATAGGAGCCAAATTTATAGGAGAAAAAAATGCATGCGATTGGCCCAAAAAGAGGCAAGTATTTTCAAAATACAATCATGAAAATATTGAAAAAGAAGAATTTTATCTCATGCATTAAATGAAGTTTATCAGCTCCCAAAATTACGGCCTAAAAATATGTCAAAAAGTAACAACTGGGTAGGACCCATTGAGTGTCAACGGTCAAAAATAACCTATCAACGCCCAACGGCTATAATCTTGTCAACGTTTGCCTATAGCCATGTCAGCGTCTAAATTGGTCACAACAACGCTTGAAAATATACTTGTCAGCGTCCAAAAATAAAAATGTTTAAAAATGAAAAATGACCTTAACAAAGTAATTTATCCTAGAGAAGATAACCAAAAAGCTGATAATTATTGTAGGGCGGCAAGCACGTCCAGTTATGCACACTTGCTTATGCAAGATAGACATAACAGTCCTCTAGTGTCCTTTGCTAACCAAAACTCTTAACAACCAAGTTACCTTATAAAATTCCTTGTTACTCCCAGGTAAATCCCATAACAAAATTATTCCCAAGTCTCCCAACAGACCACAACCAATTCTAGGCCAAAAATGTCTTGGCAGCATGCATAGTATATCAACTTTGAATGCTACAGTGCCTCATGATTTAGTAAAACTAACTCATACTCACCTGTGGACACAATCTAGAATTGTGATAAGAGTATCATATGGATACCCAAACATCCTAAAGGTTCCTAAAACCTCCCCTTAAACTATGATACATAAGTTGCTAAAAACATGCATGAACATAAAAATTTATGTCAAGATAGGAATTAAAAATTCCAACCATCATCCATAAATAAAAACTTGTCCAAAATGCTTCTCCAATGATCCATAAGCAACTCTGTATCCAATGGTATACGGCTAACACCACCTGCACAATTAGATTGAAAACCACAAAACTAACATTTGTTGCTGACAACGCCCCGATAACACATGACAGCGTTGAGGGAAGCTTTGTCGGCGTTAGACAATTATATTGCTGACAACATCACAAAAACACTTATCAGCGTTCAAGCAACCTTTGTCAGTGTTAGAAAAATATAGTGTAAAATCTAAATCTTCAAAAGACCAATAACAATGCATCATCCTGTACATACTTTTACAAAAAGATTCCAAAACACATATTATGTGAGATTGACCATTCCAATACTTGTTACCAAGTATTGAAACCTCCCAGCATCAAAAGGTTTAGTTAGTAAATCTGACACATTTTCCTCAGTGTCAACCCTATCTGGTTGTATTAAACCTTTTTCAAAACAATCTCTTATAAAATGGTGTCTAATTTCTATGTGTTTAGTTTTAGAATGATGTACAGGATTCTTAATGATGCATAAAGTGCTGTTATTGTCAACAAATATCTTGGTATGCATGAAATTATACCCATAGTCCAACAGCTGGTTCTGAATCCACAAAACTTGTCCACAACAAGCAGATGCAGCCACATACTCAGCTTCAGTTGTAGAATTAGCCACCACTGTTTGTTTCTTGCATTACCAAGATATCAACCTGCTCCCAAGAAACTGACATCCACCATTTTTGGATTTCCTATCAAATTTATCACCTCCATAGTCACTATCTGAATATGCAATCAGCTCCAATGGTGAATCCTTTGGGTACCATAAACCAAGACTAGGATATCATCTTAGGTATCTAAAGATCCTCTTCACAGCATAAAAGTGACATTCTTTGGGAGTCACTTGATGGCGTGCACAAGCACACACAGTAAACATGATGTCAGGTCTGTAGGCTGTAAGATACATCAAGGATCCAATCATGGATCTGTAGTGCCTGAAATCAACATCTTTCCCATCTCCAATCTTTCCCCAAGGGTGTTCTCTATCCATAGGAGTAGTAGCCCTCTTTTCATGTGGAGAAAAGCCAAACTTCTTCAAGATCTCAGCCACATATTTATCCTGGGAGATGAAGATACCATCTTCTTTCTGCTGAACTTGTAAACCAAGAAAGAAGTTCATCTCCCCCATAGCACTCATCTTGAATTTGTCTGTCATAAGCTTGGAGAAATCCTCACTCATCTTTGGATCAGTAGACCCAAAAATGATGTCATCAACATAGACCTGGACAAGCAACACATCCTTGCCTTTCTTCTTTGTAAACAGTGTATGATCTATGGTGCCCCTCTTGAATCTATTGTCCACTAAATAAGTAGACAAAGTACCATACCATGCTCTTGGGGCTTGATGAAGTCCATACATAGCCTTTTTGACTCGATACACCTTGTCTGGATTCTCTGGATCCTCAAAACCAGGAGGTTGCATCACATATACCTCCTCAACAATAGTTCCATAGAGGAAGGCACTCTTGACATCCATTTGATAGACAGTGAAGCCCATGCAGGATGCATAGGCTAAAAAGATCCTTATAGCTTCAATCCTTGTAACTGGTGCAAAGACCTCCTCATAGTCTATCCCCTCCTCTTGTGTATATCCCTGAGCCACTAATCTTGCCTTGTTTCTGACTACAATTCCTCTTTCATCTCTCTTGTTTCTTAGAACCCATCTTGTCCCTATAGGTCTGACATATCTGGGACAATCAACCAGCTTTCAAACATCCTGAATTGCAAATTGGTGAAGCTCATCCTGCATTGCTTCCACCCAACTTGGTTCTTTGAGAGCATCAAATATTTTCTTGGGTTCCTGTTGTGACAGAAAACAGGCAAAAAAACATGCTTGCACAAGAGGGGTATCAACCTTCTTGTGAATATTGGCAATAAACCCACCAAGACCTTGATGAAATCTTCTAGTCCGAACTGGAGTCATAATATCACCAATGATTTGAGAAGTGGGGCGATTCTTCATAGTGGAAGTGAGAACTCCTCCTTCAAAAAGCCTGGTGTCCTCAACCTCATTCTCCATGTTGCCAATATCTTCTTCATCAGACTCTCTTTCATCAATATGAGGATGAACCTCTTCATATATATTGGAAGGTTTACCTTGTTCAAAAATGGAAGAGAAAAGATGTGCAGAAGTGTTTTCAACGCCTGAACCTTGTTTGTCAGCGCTTGGGCTAACAACGCTTGAACTGTTGTTGTCAACGTCTGAACCATCAACGTCTGAATTGGTCTTGTCAGCGTTAGATTTGTCTTTGTCAGCGCCTGAAGGACCATGCATGTTTGTATCTGGTGGTACTTGGAGACCACCATTATCTTTACCATATTCTTGTATAGGAGATGTCTTTTCTGCTTGTGATCCAACCTTTTCATAAACCTGTGTACCTGAAACATTAACAACTTGTTCCTCCACAACATTTGAAGTTACCTTCACAATGTCTGGATTAGTGACAGGCATATAATTTAAAGTTCTAGATAAAGGTTCCAAGTCAAACAACCAATTAGGACCACTTTCAGGATCACTAGGTTTATTCTCTAAAAACCTAACATGTACTCTTTCAAGTATACGTTTTTCCTCTTTAAGATAAACCCTATAACCCTTGCTCTGCACTGAATACCCCATGAAGTAGCCTTCATCACCTTTTGCACTAAATTTACCTAAGGCATCACTAGTGTCTAAAACTACTACATGACAACCAAAAGGTCTGAGAAAACCAATATTAGGTTTTCTTCCCCAAAGTAACTCATAAGGTGTTTTGTTCTGAATTTTGTTAACCAATGCTCTATTTTGAACATAACAAGCTGTATTAACAGCCTCGGCCCAAAAGACTATAGGAAAATGAGCATCAGCCAACATTGTTCTGGCTGCTTCAATTAGGGTTCTATTTTTCCTCTCAGCAACCCCATTTTGCTGTGGGGTTCTTGCAATACTAAATTTCCTAGTAATTCCTTTCCTGGCACAGAAATCATCTAGCTTCTTATTCCTAAATTCACCACCATTATCACTCCTAAGCATTTTAACTTCATTGCCAGACTTCTTCTCAATCTGAGTGATAAAATCAATTAGAATATCAGCTGTGTCACTCTTCATAGCTAGAAAGAATGTCCAAGTAAACCTAGAAAAGTCATCTGTGATAACAAAGCAGTATGACTTACCATTTAAACTTTCTATATTGGTTGGACCAAAGAGGTCCATATGAAGCAAATGAAGAGGTCTAGAACTAGAATGCACCTGTTTGGACTTGAATGAGACCTTGTGCTGCTTGCCTTTAAGACATGCAACACAAGAGTGGTCATTGTGGAAGGCCTTCTCAGGCAAACCATCAACCAAGCCAAGTCTCACAAGCCTAGTTATATTTTTAAAATTTATGTGCCCTAGTCCCCTGTGCCACAAATTACTCTCATCTATTGAAGCTTTAGAATAAAAGCAAGACATATTATTATTCATTCTAATCCCATTCAGATTCACATTGTATATGTCTTTATGCCTAGGTGTTCTATACTCCATATATTTCTCATCAGGGATCTTATAATCCTTGCTTAACACCAAACACTCAGTATCAGTAAACAGAACTTTATTTTTGTTATCACAAACTTGTGATACACTAAAAAGATTGTAATCAAGTTCTTTTACCAAAAATACGTTTTCAAAACGCAAATTCTTGGTGAGAAGGGTTCTTTTGCCTGTGATAGTACCATATCCTCCTCCAAAGTAAACCTTATCACCATCCTTAATGGGAGTGAAGTTAGTAAGATAATCTTCCTTCCCTGTCATGTGCCTTGAGCATCCACTATCCCAATATCCATAATCATTGACCTGTTTTTGAATGCCCTGCACATAAAGAAAACAAATTAGTTTTCTTTGGGAACCCAAGCCTTAGAAGACTTGGATTCATCTGGTTGTTCAATAAGAACAAACATAGTTCTCATAACAACCCCATTTTCATCCTTCTTAGGATGAAATACCCAGTTAACCCCAATAGGTTTTGTAATGACCTTTGAAATGTAATTAAATCTAATGCAGGTCATTGAAATCCCATTATCATTAGGGTTTTGATCTTTCTTGGGTCTCCATGTTAAGCTTGAAGAAGCTTTAAACCCCTTACCCTGTGGTTACAAATATTTAGGTCTGATCACTTTTCTGTCAGCGTTGGAATTGGTCTTGTCAACGCTGAAATTACCCTTGTCAGCGCTGAACCTAGGGTTTGCTACAGAAACCCATTGCCTATTAGACCAAGTGTTTGTCTTTTGAAATGGTCTTTGTCCATGAGTGTTAGACCCTCTAGTAAAGAATGGGGCAGGTCTAATCACTTGTGGACTTTGCTGCACACAAGGTTTGGGTCTGACAACGTTTGACTTCCTAACAACGTTGACTTTGTTCCTGTCAGCGTTGAATTTGTTCCTGTCAGCGCTGACTTTGGGAGCGTTGACACACTTATATGCCAAGTGTGAAAAGCTACCACAAGTGTAATAGGCTTTTCTAGACACAACCCTAGGTCTAGAAGAGAAGAAGCCTGTTCCATCATTGCTAACTTGGCTCTTAGATGACCTAGTATTCCTATACATCTCTGCATACTTAATGCTAGGTTTGCTAACATTGTTTGAGCCTAGGTCAACAATTTTACTAGTGATTGGGTTAGTAACCTTAATGGGAGTTGACTTATTGGGACTTTCACATAGCAAGCCACCCTTAACGAATAATGTAGGGTTAGCTTTCTTCCATTCATTCAGGTCAGTCAACTTTTGATGATACTCTTCAACTGGGGTGACAACTCTTGGTGGAGGAATGAATTCCTCCTCTTGGAGTTCTGGCAAACCAGTCCAAGATAGGTCCTTTTGTTGGACACCATAGAAGTCACCAGTTGGTGGTGGAACCACAGAGTAGTCTTGCATCCCAATCCCAGTCATGTCCTTAGGATCCCTTTGTTTACCCATACAGTCTCCTAGGGTTTGAGTGGCTCTATCAAATCTTTGAATTTTAAGGCCAACATTGTCTTTATTCTTAATAGCCTCATCTAATTTTGCCTGTAACTCACCATTAACCCTTTCCATGATATTTCTAATATCCATACTAGCATTTAACTCATGTTTTAAAATATTTATTTTATCCTTTAAGTCAAATTCCATTTTCTTGTATTCAGAAACTGTCTTCTCAGTTTGAGTGAGAGCTAGTTGGTAATTAGACAGTTTGCACTTTTCAGTACTCACATCACTTAGTAATCTTAACACCTCTTTGTTAAATTTCTCAGTGTTTAACCTACAACCTTTACTACAAAAAGCATCATTGTATACCTCATTATCAAATGAAGAGGAGGAGTGTGCCATGAGAGCATATTCAACATGCTCTTCTTCTTCAATTTCAGCAACCAAAGCTTTATCCTCTTCCACATCCTTAGCCAGATAGCTCCAATCCCATCCCATACCATCAATTCCTTGAACTGCAACCATGGCTTTAGGATCCTGAGATTTAACAATTTGACTTGAGGGTTTACCAGCATCAGATCTTCTAGGAGATCTGCATTCCCTCATAAAGTGCCCCATACGATGACAGTTGTAGCACTCAACCTTGGATTTGTCAAATCCAGCTGTGTCTTTGGCATTGAAGGTCATCTTCTTCTTAAACCTTCTGTTCCATCTGTTTGCTCTTATACTAGCAAGAGCCATGTTCCACTTAATGTCCATCTCTTCCAAGTGCTCATCACTTATCTGCTCAAGGTCCTCATATGTAATCACTGAACCATTGGGCAAAGAAGCAATATAAGAACATACAGTATCCAAATCCAAACCAGCAGGTTTAACTCTTGGGGAGTCACTTTTGAATGTGTCAGCGTCTGAAAAGGAGACGTTGACAGGACTTGTTCCAGCGCTGACACATGATGATCCAGTAACTGGATGCATGTAAGAGTCCTTCTGATTGAATTGACCTTCACTATGAGAGAAGAAGGCCATGTTACTGTTGGTAGACTTGCTTCCATGCTCTATAAGAGTTTCATCTTCCAACAGCCTCAGTTTGTTGTAAATGTCATCAAACGTGGAACTTTTGTAGGTATTATTGGCAATAATAGATCTTGCCTCAATCTTCCATGCCTCACCAAGACTTTTAAGAAAGGTAGCATTAATGTCAACATCACCAAGTTGTGTCCCCATGAAGGACAATTTGCTTGTAATGTCAAGCAATATGCTTCTCACACTACTCAGCTTCTCATTGGGTTGAGCTTTGAAAACAGCATAATCATGCATGAGTTGTTTCTTTTTTTCTTCCCTGGTATCTGCATTGCCACCATATGCAACTTCAAGAGCTGCCCAAAGGTCTTTAGCTGAATCATAACCTCTGTATTTATGCTGGTTCTCTTGTCCCAAAGAGACTTTCAGAATATTTAAGGTTTTCATGTCAACCATTTTCTTTGCTATGTCTTCAGCAGACACAGCTCTACCATCTTCAGGTTTTTCTTTCTTATCTTCTTCAGAACATCCAGCAACAACTAATCTTTGAGTAATAGCATCAGCAATCTTTTGGGCTTTGTCGAATGTGTTTCCATATTCAATGATCTCCCAGAGTGTGTAGTCATAGATCCCTAGATATTGCTCAAAGTTGAATTTCCACAATTCAAAGTTGGTTGCATCAAGCATGGGAATCTTGATGTTTGGTAAAGGTGAGGAGGAGGAGGAGGTTATTTCTGACATGATGTTGTTAGGGTTTTTGAGAAAATTAGGGTTTTGGTGATTTTTAGGGTTCTTGTGTTTTTTTTAGATCAAAAGTTCCTCAACAAGCTCTGATACCACTTGTTGATCCCAAACTTAGATCGATTTAGCTTTATGTATACGAGATTAGATCAAGTAATACACTTAGAGAAATCTTTGTATATGTTTATAATAATCTAAGTGTTATGCGGAATTAACACTTAAACAAGAACACACAAGATATAAACAAACTTTCACTTTGATTAATGATATCAAACTTGCTTACAATGAAAGTAGTTTACAAATGAAAAACTTATATGAAACATTAACCTAAAGGTCTTCTTTTATAGACATAAGAAGCCTTGTACAATAATCTACGTATCAGTTATTCTAGGTAAAGTTAAATATAGAAAATACATTGTTGTTCCTATCTTTACTAGAAGTAATCTAGAATACAATAAACGCGTAGAGTATATCTTCCCATTAGTGCTTATCTTCAATGTATCAACGCTTGACTTTATCTTGTCAACGCTTAAGCTGTCAGCGTTTGTTTTACTCCTGTCAACGCTTGATTTACTCTTGTCAGCGCTCAAGTGATCTGGCCATAATTTATTCCCAACACCTGTGACTCCTTTACAATTTATCTGTTCAAAAAAGAAATTAATCACAAAATATGTCCCCATCAGGATTCGAACCTGTGACCTCCTGGTCACAGGCCTAGTGTGTTAGCCATCTGGGCTGCTTGCCTTTTTTATTTTATTACACGTTATCTGATTAATATAGTATTACTTTTCTTAGCAGACTTTAGTCAAGTTTCGTTTAATTAAGTTTAGGTTTTAAAAATAGTTTTATTCATATTTTTATTAAAGAAAATTTTGAGTTTTAAAAAAAAAAGAATTCGTTTTCAAATAGTAGATAAAATATAAAAAAAATATATAAAAATTTTTTTTTATTAACTTTAAAAGTTTAATTATTTATTTTGATAATTAGATTTTTAGAATTTTAGAATTTAAATAAAAATATAGTTTTAATATAAATTTGGTTAAATTAATTTTAATTAAGTTTTATTAGTTTAAAAAGTTAGATAGATTTCTAAAATAGTTTAAAAGTTATTTTTTTATTAAATAAATTAATTTTTATAGATTATTAAATAGTTTATTTTTTTATTTTAAGTAATTTGATTTAAATAGTATAGCGGGGTTCACGATTCATGCACTTTAGGATAATTTTAAATAGTTTAAAATTGGTAGAATTAATTTCTAGTTTAATAACCGAAAACCAATTCAAATCGATTGTCCAAATCAAAACAAAACGTCTCAAATTCACTTGATCTTCGTGTACAACGAACTTGGTTCATCACGTGTTTAATTAAATTCGTCTTTGGTAATATTAGTCTATTACTTTTTCCTAAAGGTAATTTTCTAATTTACCCTATAACGTAATTTAATTATCACTATACATATCACGATCACATCATGATGCAAACCTAAAAGTTGCTTTTCGAGAGCATACCTGCTTCATTTGTAATTTGGAAGGGGTTGATTTATTGAAAGGTACTCGAGGGAATAATTTGTATACTTTGTCTCTACAAGACATGATGGCCGCTTCTCCCGTATGTCTTCTCTCCAAAGCATCGAAGACTAAGTCATGGTTATGGCATCGACGGTTATCTCATCTTAACTTTGACGCCATTAATCACTTCTGGCGAAAAACGAACTTGCTCGTGGTCTTCCTAAACTTACATTTCACAAGGACCATTTGTGTTCTGCGTGTACAATGGGGAATAGCACTAAGAAATCATACAAACCAAGATTGAAGACACCAACCAAGAGAAACTTTATCTGTTGCATATGGATCTTTGTGGGCCAATGCGTGTTGAAAGTCTTAGTGGTAAAAGGTACATCTTCGTCATTGTCGATGATTACTCTCGGTTTACATGGGTGAAATTTCTTACAACAAAAAATGAGGCACCTAAATTCATCATCGGATTTCTCAAGATGATTCAAGTGCGTCTCAACACTACTGTCTGACGCATTCATACAGATAATGAAACCGAATTTGTGAATCAAATTTTGTGTAATTATTATGAAGAAGTTGGCATATCTCATGAAACATCTGTTGCTCACACTCCACAACAAAACAGTGTCGTTGAAAGGCGAAATCTCACACTTATGAAAGCTGCTCGAACGATGTTAATTACGCAAAGGCTCTATTGTTTTTATGGGCAGAAGTAGTATCTACAGCAGTTTACACCCAAAACCGGTCACTAATTCGTAAACGCCATGGTAAAACACCTTATGAGCTTCTCCATGGAAAAGTACCAGATTTATCATATTTTCATGTATTTGGTTCTCTTTGCTACCCAAATAATGATGGTGACAATTTGGGAAAACTTCAACCAAAGGCTGATATTGGTATTTTCATTGGCTATGCACCCACAAAGAAGGCATACCGGATCTACAATCGTAATTCTCGTAAGATCCTCGAAACTATGAATGTTGATTTTGATGAGCTGACAGCTATGGCTTCTGAGCAAAGCAACTCTGAACCCGCACTTCATGAAATGGGACCCAGTAACATTAGTTCTGGTCTTGTCCCAAATAACCCTACTTCATTATCATTTACACCACCTTCTAGGAATGAATGGGATACGTTGTTTCAACCGTTCTTTGATGAATTCTTTACTCCTCCAAGTATTGTTGCTCCAGAACCTGAGGTAATAGCTCCGGTTACCGTAGGTGTGGCTCCAGCAACCGAAGCACAATCAGATACGACTGCACCTACAATTGGTCAAGATATACCTTTAACAAGTAATTCTCAACCAACACCCAAACCAACTACCCATGGCATGCCTATTAATTATGAAGAGGATGATGATGATCACGATTTGGAATTCGCTCAAATGCGTGAACTTCCATTCTTTGGTGTACCAATTCTCGATCTTACTCAAGCCGGGTCGTCCACCTCAGAGGAAGCACCTAATACGGTCTATTCCAATCCACGGATTCGTGAACATGATAGCAAGTGGACAAAGGATCATCCTATAGATTCTATCACTGGTGACCCTAATCGTCCGGTATCCACAAGAAGTCAGTTACAAGAAAATGCAATGTTTTGTCATTTTGATGCTTTTCTCACTGAAGTTGAACCTAAGACATGGCAAGAAGCTTTTACTCAATCCTGTTGGATAGAAGCTATGCAAGAAGAACTTAATGAATTTATACGTCTTGAAGTATGGGAACTTGTCCCATGTCCGGATCAAGTGCAGTTACTCACTTTAAAATGGGTTTACAAGCTGAAACTCGACGAGTTAGGCGGAATATTGAAGAAAAAAGCTCGACTAGTTGCTCATGGATACAAGAAATTATTAGGCATCGACTTTATGGAATCCTTTGCACCTGTTGCCTGTTTGGAAGCTATTAGATTATTCCTTGCTTATACAGCCCACATGAATATGATCGTCTATCAGATGGATGTGAAGACGGCATTTCTTAATGGTGAAATCAAGGAAGAATTCTATGTTCAACTGCCGGATGGTTTTGTGAATCCTAAATATCCTAATCATGTGTACAAGCTTAAGAAGGCTCTCTATGGGTTGAAGCAAGCTCCACGCGCATGGTATGATCTACTGTCACAATTCCTCATTACGCAAGGCTTCGCTAATGGCAAGGTGGATCCCACGTTGTTCATTCATAAACGAGGTAAAATATGATTATGGTACAAATATATGTTGATAATATTATATTTGTTGCCTCGACCCAAACCTTATTGGATGAGTTTGGGACACTCATGTCTTCAAAGTTTAAGATGTCAATGATGGGCAAGGTATCATTCTTCTTAGGAGTTCCGATATCTCAGAGTCCCAGAGGCATCTTTATCAATCAATCAAAGTATGCCCTTGAATCGCTTAAGAAATATAAGATGGAATCTTGCGACCCCGTGGATACCCCAATGGTGGAACGAACTAAGCTTGATGCAGATCCACATGGAGTTGCCGTTGATCCGACAATTTATCGGGGAATGATCGGTACCCTTCTGTATATCACAGCCAGTCGACCTGATCTTTGGTTTTCTATATGCATTTGTGCTCGGTATCAAACTCGGCCTACTGAGTTACACTTAGCTACTGTTAAACGTATCTTTCGGTATCTTAAAGGAACCATTAATCGGGGACTTTGGTATTCGAAGGACTCTTCGGTCGCACTAATGGCATATGCAGATGCGAATCATGCGAGTTGTCAAGATACAAGGCGTAGTACGAGTGGAACTTTGCAACTACTAGGAGATCGCCTAATCAGTTGGGCATCGAAAAGGCAGAAAAGCGCTGCAATTTCAAGTACGGAAGCAGAATACATAGCTATGTCCGGTTGCTGTGCTCAAATTCTTTGGATGAGATCGCAATTAACCGACTATGGTCTAGGTTTCAACAAAATTCTAATGTACTGCGACAACAAGAGTGCAATTGCCTTATGCTGTAACAATGTTCAATTCTCCCGGTCGAAGCATATTGACATTCGCTACCATTTCATCAAGGAGCAAGTGGAAAACGGAGTGATCGAGCTTTACTTTGTCTGATCTGAGTATCAATTGGAGGATATTTTCACGAAGGCTTTAGATCGCGCTCGAATGGAATTTTTGGCCGACAAGCTAGGAATGAGAACTTTCTAGCCTGAGACTCTAAAGGAACTGGCAGATGAAGCGAAAGAATAGTGGTGGTAAACTATTCTCCGTATCCTTGGTGATCATCTGTATATATTGTTTATATTTTTATCCACAAAAGCAAAATACAAAAATATAAAACCATATAAAACCCATAAAAAATTGAAAAATTCATAAAAATCCAAAAATATTTTTACTTTATTTTTCAAAGGCATGTCTTTTGGTAAGATAATATTTACGGCCTTCGAAATGTTGATTAATATCGACACGGTGCCATAAATAGAGTTCGTACAAAAGTTTTAAATATTTCATAAAACATGCCTATATGGCTTGTAGTTATTTCAGACTGCAACCCGCTTTTCATATTAAAGTAAAGTATTTCTTATGAAAGCTTTGGCTCAACAACCGGATTTTATTTTCTTGGGCAAGGTTTACTTTAAAACCTTGTAAGGGATCAAGTTTACTTTATAACTTGGTCTAACACGGATATATGTACGCTTCAGTGCATTTATTTGTTAAAACAAGAGAAGTCTTGTTTTTATGAAGTTATCATCTCTACAACCATAGCTATCTACATTTGGTATCTACATACTCGACGATGCGACTACTCAAACGACGAATACATCTCTTTCAATAGAGCACGGGTCAACAATTAAGGGGGAGCAATTGTCAAGCATTCAGAATCTACGATGCTGAAAGTGCCAAGTTCACAAAATGGTGTCAAGACAAAAATACCAATCGTACATGTGGTGTCAAGAGGTGACTTCAGATGTGACGAGGCGACCAACATTTGGCGACAAGAACCATGTGAACTCATCATATGATGTTCTCATAAATCAGGTCCAACCTTGTCAATTTATTCTAAAATGGTGAATATGTGATCATGTTACAAATCGGTATCATTTCTCATAAATTGGTCTCATGAGAATTAAATGGACTTGTATTTTTCTTCCCAAACCTTTCTTAAAACTTTATTAAATCAATTGATATAAAAAACATCGATTGGGTTAATATTTTTAATATGGGGGAGAAAATGTTATTTAATATGGGAAATTATCACAAATGGTTTGACTTAATGTGATAGCTCATCCCGACATGTGCGAAATGTTTTCGAATATCATGGCATATGTTAAGGGGGAGAAAAACGGATTTACACATCAAAATTAGATTTCATGGTGATTTTTACTTACCCACAACCCACTTATTTCACGACGATGAAGATTGTGGTGACATAAGGATGGTAGGATAGGTTAAGTCCAATGATTCTTCCAAAACCGGAGGAATCTTCCCAAAGACATTCCATAGCTAGAAATAGTAGTCCTTAGGAAAGATGGGGAAAGATTGTGAACGTAGATTAATGCCGACCAAGTACTTAAGTTAGCACTGGAACAATCACAACAAGGTGCTAGTTATGACGTATTGGTAAGCATTGAAGGGGTTGAAGAATGAAAAAGAATTGTAAAGATAAAGGGTGTAAAGAAAGAAGCCCTCCTTACAACCTCAGGCAGAAACTGGGTCAACACATATGCTATTGAGATCATTTTAATGATACTCGATATTTAAGATAGACATCATGAACCCAGTGATACATTGCACAACCCATCCCAGCTAACTTAGATATCTCTTAAAAGGTGTTTGTTTTATTCACACGGAGACAACGCATTATCTATCGATTTATTCACTCCGAGTAAATTGGTATTGAAATGGTGGCATTCCTCTCCAGCCTCCGATCACTAAAATCCAAAATGCACGATTGAGTCTAGAGCCATTTGAGATCATCAAATATCTCATTAGGACACATTTCCATACTTCCTTGCTTCTTCACACACTGTGAAAAGTAAGAAAGATATTAAGAGTCCTACGCAAAATCTTCATGATCTTGCCTGAACATCCGAGTAATACGAAAGTATTTACAATGAAGATGGAAATCCTTCTTGAGCGAATATCAAAAAGCTCATGGTAGGTGACTTGTGCGATTCTTAAAAAATCAAGCTTGTGATAACTGGAAAGCAACAGTGGTTTAATTCTTAACTGAACTTAAACACGTTCCAGGCCTCTACGCAATATGTTAGTGATCTTGCCAGAACAATCAGAGTGACACTCTATAGTGTTCACAGTAATGAGTGTAAATCCTTCTAGTGTTAACCTCAAACAGCACTTTGTAGGTAACTTGCAAGATTCAATATGAATCAAGCTCGTGACAACTGGAAAGCAATGATGGTGCGATTCTTTAATGAATCAAACTTGTTCCAGGAATCGGAATTGACGACTTCAATCATGTGGATAATTTTATCCAAATGATTCACTCTTTACATTCGCAATCAGCTTTGGATGGTCGAGTAAAGAGAACGGGTTTACCCGCGAAATCTTGTCAAGGAGATTTTTACTTAAATCTACCTGCCACAAGTACGATATTTTATATCGTCCAACGGTCTTCACCGACCGGAGGTAAAATGCTACCGAATTAGAATGAAATGTTCAAAGCCATTTTGTTCGTGTCTGCTTATGTTGTGGCATTTAAAGACGGTGGCGTTGCGGAATCCAAGAAGAAGTCATCCCTGCATGCTTATACTTTATGCACTTAATACTTCATCTAATTCTAGAAAGCCTAAAAGTCAAGTCTTCCGCTGTATCGAACTCAGAAGCTTTCAAGAATTACGAAGGTATAAGTATGTGGGACATGAAGTCACGAGGAAGCGGATATCACAAGTGATGGATGCACAAGATCAAGGCAAGAGACTAATGCTAAAGATTGATATCAAATATCACATCAGCATGTTCACCAGAAAAGAAAAAGAAAAGAAAGACGAAGACTACGAGCTCAAGACAAGCATAGTATGCTAGGTTTATTTTATTATTGTAACTTGGGTAACGCCCTTGTTTGGAGTGACCTCCCTTAGGCGGAGATTGTTGGAAATACGTTTTACGTATTATAAAGGATCGGTCACTCCAACAATAGTCTAAGTAATAGCTCGTAGTTTAGTTTCACTAATATTAAACAATTAAGGCCATGCCAAGCCTACAACATGTGTAGGCCGGCCCAACTTGTAAGCCTAAGCCCATCTCATGGGCTTGGGTATATAAACACTCTCCTTAGATGGAGAGGGTGGTGGTTTCATTTCATTTTTACACATACTTAATCACTTTCTCTCTCTAAAGTGTGTGTGAAATCATCTATCTTTTTATCTCTTTCTCTCTCTAAACATAAGCAAGATTTACATATCCTACAGGAATGTTGTCTTCTCCTCATCTTGTTCTGCCATTTGTATCTGGTTGTATCCTTTGTATGCGTCCAGGAAGCATTTAAAAGGATATCCACACAATAATTCGACTTTCCAGTCTATTTTTGGAAACGGAAAGCAGTCCTGAGGGCAAGCCTTATTGAGATCTGTAAAATCAACACACATGCGCCAGCTGCCATCGTGCTTTTTTACCATAACTGGATTGGAAATCCAGTCATGGTAGTAGACGTCTCGCATGATTCCTGTGTCTACCATTTTTGTCACTTCATCTAGTATTGCCTTACTGCGTTCTGGAGCTTGTCCCCTTTTCTTTTGTCTGACTTGCGTATACCACTCGCGAATTTGTAACATGTGCTCGGCTATTGATCGTGGTACACCAGTCATATCCTTTGGTTCCCATGCGAAAATGTCCAAATTGTCCTTTAAAAGATGACACATGTCTGACTTTCCTTTGTCGGATAATGTTCCCCCAATTTTTATCTCTTGATCCGGGTATTTTGGTGAATTGCTACCTTTAGGTTTGGTGGTGAATTTACTTTTGGCTCTGTCATTACTCGAGGAGGTTCCGTAATTACGTTTCATTCTGCGAGTGGTACGGATGTGTTGAAGATCGTTACAATTCCTCCTTCCATCGGGAATTTCATCATGCCGTGGGCTGTGGAGGGTACTGCTCGCATTGCTAAGATAGCGGGCCGCCCAATGATTTCATTGTACTACGATGGTGATCGTATTATCAGGAAATTCAGTGAGACTTTCGTCGAATGCTCGTCATTCCCCACCTTCATTATTAGCTTTAGTTGGCCCAAAGGTTATACTGCTTCTCCACTAAAGCCAATAAGTGGTGAAGTCGCAGGTACCATTTGGTTCCTTATCTCTGGGCTTAGTTTTAAGAAGCAATGTTCATACATGATTTCTGTTTATGAGCCTCCATCAACGTACATGCGATGAATGCTATGATCACCGATATTTACTTCTATTACTAATGGGCCCTCTACCACAGTGAAGTCGCAGGTACCATTTGGTTCCTTATCTCTGGGCTTAGTTTTAAGAAGCAATGTTCATACATGATTTCCGTTTATGAGCCTCCATCGACGTACATGCGATGAATGCTATGATCACCGATATTTACTTCTATTACTAATGGGCCCTCTGCCACAGTGTTCGCACTGAGGGGCGGGAAAGAGATGTCCCTCCCTCTGGAGAACCTCTGGCTCACCTTCTGCTTTGTTATTCGTTGCCACGTTTATACCATGTAAATGGTTGCTCTTGTGCTTTTTAGCTTTTGTTTATCGTCTTTTGTGGCTTCTTTGGCGAGGTGTTTCAGCTTGCCCTTTTTTACCAAGCTTTCAATGTGCTTTTGTAGCTGAATACACTCATTTGTGGCGTGTCCCTTTTCCCCATGGTAATCGAAGTACCTATTGCCTATGCGCCTTTCCATTAGAGTGGTAATAGGTAGTGGTCTTAGGAAGTTCGCACCTTCTGATGTGAGGATCTCTCTTGGAGTTAATTTAAGTGGCGTGAATCGAAAGCTGTCACTGCGTCCTTCTTTTTGGTTTCCTTGGTAGTTGGGATTCCGAGATCTGCTACGTATGTTAGTTTGTTTATTAAGCGCGTCTCAGGATCTATACCTGGAGGTATTTTGCATGGCTTCTGCATGAAGGATCTCACCTGTCGCACTACCCCATCAAAGGTTTCTGGAGTTTTCTCGTTCAACTTTCGTATTAGATCTTTGTTATTTATCCCTTCCATAAAACTGGATACTTTCAAGATCTCCAGGCATTCTTTTATCTTGAGGCGTTCATTCTTGAAGCGCTCTAAGAAGTCTTCTAGCTATTTACGCTGGTTTTGTTTGACTCTTGCTAGTGACACGACACTCTTGTCGTATCTTTTTTGTTGAACGTAATTTCTCTTGAATGCTTTCCGTAATACTTCGAATCCGTTGATTGTTCGCGGTGGGAGCCTGTCAAACCAGTTCCACGCGTTTCCTACAATCGTAGAGTTGAACATGGTGCACCACACAGGTTCAGGTCATTGCTCAATACCTGCTTGCGATTCGAAGACTTTCAAATGATCTTCTGGGTCTGTGGTGCCATCATATGTTTTGACGTTTGTTGGCATGCGACGCTTTATTTTATCAGGATAATACTGTATGCGTCTTGTAAAAGCATTATTTCTTTACCTTCTCCATGGTTGTGAGAAGTCTCGATTTTTCCTTTTGTGTTACTGGAAAGCGCGTTCTTCCCCTTCTGAGTTTTCTGGGGAGAGATATCTGCACCCGCGCTCTGTGTATTGATTGTTGTCTAATTATGAATCTGATGAATCATTGTCTGAGGATTGGTAGCGTCCTACGCATCTTTTTCCTTTTATGACCTGCTGGTCCTTCATGTATTTAGTAGCGAGCGGGAGCAAAGCTTGTAAGTTATTTGCTACATATTCTTCCATCGCTCGCGCATCTGTAGCGATCACTTCCTCGCTTTTCGTTGGTGTGGGAGGTAATCTCTGCTTGTCTTTGTTGGGGGGAGGCTGAGCCGATCCTCGGCCTACGTCCCTCTTCCCTATGGTAGGTAAGGGGTTGATAATAGTGAGTTCGCTCCTCGAAGGGGTGGATTCACCACATCACGACTGTTTGCCTCGTTGGCAGATCCAGGGGTGACACCCGCGGATGTGATCTGGTCGTCTATCGTCGATGATCTTCGGCCGCCTCCGTTCGTGCCGTTTCTCGTCATGATTAGAGTTTAGTGTAGGGTCCCACGGATGGCGCCAACTTGTTGATACAAAAGTAGGATGAACCGAGCTTGACCCGAATTAGGTTTAATTCGAGGTCTTGTGGACTCCGGATCTTGCACCAAGTGAATTTGTTTGAAGACCCTGCACACTGAATAATAGACACCGTTAGGCTTACCGTGGGCGCGTGTCCCACGATTAGACTCCGGCGTGTGAGTAACTAATCGGTTTGAGTATATATGACGGTTTTATAGTAATGTGTATCGTACCTTTGTGGAACCTCAAGGGTTCCTTTTATACCCGAGAGAGTCCTGGCTGGGTTCTCCTACTCTTGCGGCCTAAGGACGAGATAATGATAAAAAAATAGTTTGATCCTTATCGCATAACTAAGGTAAGTGTATATCTCTTTCCCTTAGGCGAATATAATCACAAGATAGATTATATTCTGTCCTATCATGTCGCGATATGACGAGGACACGGCTAAGTAATAAACCGTTGTGCGACAACGGCTTACCGGACCTCCTGGGTCGTGCGCGTATTGTAAAGTAATGATCCATACTCAATGGATACAGGTAGTACCCGTAAGTTAGTTTATTCAACCCGAATAAGGAGTATACGTCATCATTTTACATTCGCGGGTACATCTCACATCCAAATATACATGTATCACACAAAACCTTTTTAAAAAAAGTTGAACCTGAACCCTCGACCCTCAACCAAATGAAAAATGGTGTATATATTCCTTTTTTTAAGGCGAGGATTCTAGTTTCAAAATTTCCTTAATGAGTGCATGAAATGTAGATCAAAATTTCACCCCAAATCTCTTTTGGGGGTTTGTTTCTCTTTCATACCATTTGGAAACAAGAGTTAATATCTATATAAACACTTAAATTAGCATATACCTATCCAACCAATCATAATCACCAATTTTTTAAAAAACCCATTTCCCACCACTTTTTTAAAAATTAAATATCTCACAAACGGTAAATCGTCAAACGAAAAAAATACACAATTGTGACGAGAATTAAATCATCTATCTATCGAGGGGCACATGTATATACTTTCGACGAAATTTTTTTCGACTTTTTTTTTCTTAAGTCACGTCTGGAGAGAATCATATATGATTCGTCACGAATCATATATGATCCGTCACGAATCATATATGATCCGTCACGAATCATATATGATCCGTCACGAATCATATATGATCCGTCACGAATCATATATGATTGATTCGGTGACGAATCATATATGATTTTTAGAAAATCATATATGATTCGTGATATGAATCATATATGATTTTCTGAGAATCATATATGTTTCGTGACGAATCATGTATGATTCTCTCCAGATGTGACTTAAGAAAAAAAGTCGAAAAAAAAGTTTGTCGAAAGTATATACATGTGCCCCTCCATAGATAGATGATTTAATTCTCGTCGCGATGATATGTTTTGTTTTACGTAACGATGAACGGTTTGTGAGATATTTAATTTTTTAAAAAATTAGTTTTTTTTGTTATATGATAAAAATGAATGGTTGTAATTGGTTGGTTGAGTTTATGTTAAACTAAAGTTTTATAGGTATCTTTTTCCTTGGAAACAAAATCTTAGAAACGATTAACAATAACATCTTCAAAAATCAAAACAACATCAGAGAATATCTATTTGACCAACATCACAACAACAAAATAATACTATATAAACTTTCCCTCCAAAATATTACTAACCCACATGCCTCCATTTTCTTGATTATTTCTTTGTATTTCTGTCATATAAATATTCAACAATCAAACCAACTAACCTGTCCATAATCTCATACACACATGATCATGATCAAGATTCCATTCCCACAAAAATCCTGATCAAAGATGACAGTTTTATTTCATTTTGAGCCTTAATAAAAAAAATGGGTATATGTTTGTCAACCACAAATATAACCGGGTTCACCCGCGCCACCCTCTCCGACGCCCCAGACGCCATCACAAAAGGAGAAACCCAACAACAACAACCTCAGGCCAACGATAATGAAGGGTTAAAGCTGGTTTTGTATAAGAATAAAAATACAAACAACAAGAATTATAATCATAATAATAATAATAATAATGTTTATAATAATAAGGTAAAGGGTAAGGCTAGTACAGTAAATCGACAAAAGAAGGCGATTATTCCTTGTGGAAAAAGAACAAATTTTGGGTATCTTAAGAATTTTGATAAGAGATTTTCTACTGGGAAATTGTTGGGGCATGGACAGTTTGGGTATACATATGTTGCTATTGATAAGGCGAATGCGGATCGTGTTGCTGTCAAGAAAATTGATAAAAATAAGGTACTTTCTTGGTATGTCATTTAAACTTTAAAGTTTGATTACATTTCTTTGATATTGGAATTCCGACAAGCTATATAATCATGGGTGTTTGGTCGTATATATATTTACGGTTTTTGATTTCTTGATCAAAAAATGCATGAGCTGTATTTGATGCTAAGCTAGGAAGTGGTTGACATCGCTTTGTGAAACTGATTAAGATGGTTCAAATACTGATATCATTGTAATAATTTGGGGGTTCATATACTAACTTTTTGATAATCATTTTAGGAGAAGCTACTACAAAAAGTTCGCATGATGAGATTATTTAGGGTCAATTTACAAGTAATTTATTTGCATACTTCAAGTTTGCTTGACATTAATTTAGACAACTAACGATTTTCACAACTTCATATAATAGAAGCATGTCCAAACACTATGTCTTGTAGCCGGTTTTTTTACATCTGATTATCCCCTATAACTTAGTCACATATGTAAGGCAATGGCATAGATCTAACTTCATTTATTATTTTTACATGATGGTGTAGATTGCACATTTACGATTTTCAGGAGATCCTTGTCAATTTGATATATTCATATACTTTTGTTGTCTCATTTGACTTGTTTAACTCTAGCATAAACATTGTATACTACACATAAACTTATATACCATACTTTGAAACTCTGGAAGTCCTAAGACTGGTTTTACGTTTTGTAACAGATGGTCCTTCCAATTGCCGTTGAGGATGTTAAACGAGAAGTAAAAATTTTGCGAGCATTAACTGGTCATGAGAATGTGGTTAAGTTCCATAATGCATTTGAAGATGATTCCTTCGTATACATTGTCATGGAGTAAGTTCTGTAATTGATTCACTTGAACTGCCTTGAATAACAACATATCTCTAGAAAACCAAGTAAATTATCAAGTTGACTTTGAGATGTGTGTTTCAGGTTATGTGAGGGTGGTGAGTTACTTGACCGGATTTTGTCCAAGTAAGAATCTTAATCTTTAAAACATGAAATACAATCCCTCTCTTATGCATGTTTGGCTTTAATGATCAAAGTCAAACTTTTAATTTTCTAAACTGAGTAGATACTGACGTTACCTATACTATCATCACCGCTTCTTTGCTTTGTACATGTGTGGCACTCGTTTACGCATATATACCATTTTCTCAGAAAGTTGATGCTGTGTAAAAATTTTAAGTTTAATATCACTCCATTTAACCTCAAGCATCAAAGCATGCCTAAATTAGTAAATACAACATGAAATTCAAACTCTGGGGCTTTATGTATCAAGTACACATTTTTGGGTAAAGGGTTACCCGGTAAAATACCAAGTAGTACAATTTTTTTTCCATTACATACATTTGTTTCTTCTTATGTGGAACCATATTAGCATTTGTTTTCTTTCATCGAACCCAAAATTGTAAGGCAAAAACTATAAGAAAACACTTCAACTTTTGTTATGTGACTCAGTTTTTATCTTCTTGTACAGGAGAGAAGGTCGTTACACAGAGAAAGATACATCAATCATTGTAAGGCAGATGCTAAAAGTTGCAGCAGAATGCCATTTACATGGTTTAGTACATCGTGACATGAAACCAGAGGTAAGAAAACAAGCCCTCTTGTCTCGCAACAAGGGCTTTTTTTCTTCCTTGAAAGTTTGCAAGTTGAAATTACCTATATGTCCATTGTCATCACCAAAGATCCACTAGTGTGTTTTTGTTAGAAATTTATTTTTCGCATATAGTACATACAATGTTGTAGGTTTTTGAAAGTGTTATGAAACCGGTAATGAGGTACTGAGGAACAGACTAACATTTGGGTAAATTTTTGTAGAATTTTCTTTTTAAATCCCAGGATGAAAATTCACCCTTGAAGGCTACGGATTTTGGCTTGTCGGACTTTATAAAACCAGGTGCGTATAATGTCATATGCTGTATTAATTTCTATTTGGGCAAGTTACAGTTAAAAGAAACATTTTACGAACAAATGTTTATTTAGGAAGTATATTCTCAATAATCATGTGCAAGAGCCTATGTTATAATTATAAGTTCATAATAGAATTTTTGACAGAATGTATGTTTCTTTTGTGTTACCCTGTTTATTTCAGTATTTTATTAATTATTTCATAAAACCATAATTTTGCTGGGGACATGTGTAATTAATGCAGGAAAGAAGTTTACGGATATCGTTGGCAGTGCTTACTATGTTGCTCCTGAAGTATTAAAACGAAGATCAGGGCCGGAATCAGATGTTTGGAGCATAGGTGTTATCACATACATTCTTTTATCTGGGCGCAGACCCTTTTGGGATAAAACTGAGGGAGGCATATTTCGAGAAGTATTAAGAAATAGACCAGATTTTCGTCGCAAACCGTGGCCAACTGTTAGCGATAGTGCCAAAGATTTCGTAAGGAAATTACTCGTGAAAAATCCCCTTGCAAGACTCACCGCTGCACAGGCTCTATGTACATCCTTTTTTTTCAAATTTTATATCATCTTCAATTTCCCTTTTCAGCATATATCAAGTAAAAGCAACAAACATTTAGTCATTTAGTTATGTGTACTCACTTTAAACCAAGACTTAGGCCTATTTATCTTTTAATTAAATAAGTGATCCGATTTACCGGTCCCTCCTTTCAATAAGAACATAAACAATGGCCCTTTAAGGCTTCAACAGTGGTTAAGTACATTCATTTCACTTGGAGTTCTCAATATTTTTAACTTTATATTGTAAGCTAATTTCCGATTATCCATAAAACTTTTGCAGCACACCCATGGGTCCGAGTAAATGGAAATGCTTCTCTAATTCCTCTTGATATCTCTGTTCTATCCAACATGCGTCACTTTGTAAAATACAATCGTCTAAAACAGTTTGCTCTACGGGTATGAATTAGTTTACAGTCTTCCTTACATGCATACTCGATTGTGAGTATTAAGTACTAAAACTGTTTTTCTTATAACATATTAGGCATTGGCCAGCACACTTGATGAAGAAGAGATTTCTGATCTCAAAGATCAGTTTCATGCTATTGATGTAGACAAAAGTGGTGCTATTAGTCTTGAAGAAATGAGACAGGTGTTCGTTTTACTTATCTTTGAGTCTTTCTATTTTATCATACGCAACTTATAACATTAGCTTGTACCTCTGGTAGGCTCTTGCTAAGGACATTCCGTGGAAGATGAAAGAATCGCGTGTTTCAGAGATATTGCAAGCAGTAAGTTGTCAAATTCTGATTCTTTTTTTTTCTACATTGGTCACTACTCACTATGATAAACATCTAAAAAAAGCTAGTAAAGTGAAGCATTTACAACCAAAAATTTAGTCTATCACTCTATTTATAAACTTATGACATTGGTCTCAATACTTAAAAGTACTCTCTAAAGTGCAACTTTCCCTATTTGTCTCCTGAACAATTACGTTCATCATTTAGATGGTTTTGTGTTGTGACACAGATTGACAGTAATACAGACGGACTCGTGGATTTCACAGAGTTTGTAGCCGCTACTTTGCACGTTCACCAGTTAGAGGAACATAACAATGAAAAATGGCAGAAGATATCAAAAGTTGCTTTTGAGAAATTCGACGTTGACAAAGATGGATATATAACACCAGAAGAGCTGAAAATGGTACCTCTTTATGTAACCTTTGATTTGCCTGTCAAACATCCTGATTTTCATATTCATTATTGTAAAGATAATTCATTAAATTAAATACCTAACATGTTCTATCTGTAAAGTATCGTCCAAAACTTAAAACCAGAATCAACTTCTTTATGAAATCTAATGAAATTTGAAGTTGACAATTATCTTTCTTTAACCTTCATTGCAGCATACAGGACTAAAAGGGTCAATAAATCCCCTTTTAGAGGAAGCTGACATAGATAAAGATGGAAAGATTTCCTTGTCAGAGTTCCGTAGCCTTCTAAGAACTGCAAGCATGAGCTGAACGAATCATCAGAAGCACAACTATACAGTCTATACATAGACCACCAGGAAAAAGAGTAAATAATTCTAACTGAAAGAGAGAGCATGTGACCTATTCGAGAAAGTTGCAATCTTTTTCGCTATGATATACCTTTCAGCAACATAATCATGAGGCTCAAGTGAAATCTTTAGTAAACAGTGGCAAGGAAATCCGGAGGACAATCATGAACGACATGTCAATATGCGTTGGTGATAAAAGCATGGTGGTGGTGGTGTAAATTATCTTGCGCGAGCTTATATGAGTTTCTTTCCATCGCATGAAATTAGCAACGTGTAAATATATATAGATATCTGTTGATATATAATCCAAAGAGAAGCCTCGAGTTAGTAAAGTTACATTCTCTCCTTCTCATCCCCATTATCTGACTGTTATCCTTGCCTAACCAATAATTTTCTCTCCTCTTGTTTCAAATAGTAATATTTGGACAATCAAATATGCAATGAATCGAATATTTTGGCCAATGGTTAATTAGCTAGTTTGTTGCTAATTTATCTAGTCAGCCTGTGCATGTTTGTTACTTGTTAGCATCCTTTGTCAGCATAACTGATTTGGATACTCGTCGACTCCTTGGATAGAAGTAGATCAAGTATAACTGGCAAGTCCTCAAGCAAGAAAACTTCCGGATTATTATCCAAGCTAAACAGTTTATACCCTTTCTTAACCGATAGAAACTTAGATACTGGCTCTTTGAGGCTTCAACAATGATTAAAGGACGTTCCTTTCACTTTCAGTTTCCAATATTTTCAAATTTTCATTGTAAGCCAATTTCCGATGGTCCATAAAACTTTTGCAGCACACCCATGGGCCCAAGTAAATGGAAATGTTCTGTCTAAGATGTGTCACTTTTTAAGATACGGTCGTCTAAAACAGTTTGCTCTATGGCATGAAATTTGTTTAGAGTCTCCCTTACCAGCATGTTCAATTACAGGTTTTAAGTACTAAAACTGTTTTTCTTATAACGCATTAGGAGGCATTAGCTAGCACGCTTGATGTATAAGAGATTTCTGGTTTCAAAGATCAGTTTCATGCTATTGATGTGGACATAACTGGTGTTATTAGTCTTGCAGAAATGAGACAGGTGTTTGTTTTCCTTATCTTTGAATCTTTTTGTTTAATCTAAACAAGTTATGAAGCCCGCTCTTCGCCGCGGCTTGTTAGCAAACGATCTATGACAATAGGTAGTTTATTTGCCTCAGCATTATTTCTTACATAGTACCGAAGCTGGTTGTTTACAAAAGATTATTAGAGTATTGTGTTAGTACACGGGAATCTATTGGCGAAAGTCGCTAAACAAAGTATATGTAGATGAAGCCCAAGATAAAACAAACAATCTCGGCTCCAATCAGTCGAATACATGTTTTATCAAAATTCTTTTTTGAATCCAGAGTTGACTTCAGCTGATAGTATATTAAGGGGTATATAAATGTAACAATCAGTCAATGAGTTACAAAAAGCTGCGACTATGTAGTTTCCCTGACCTTCGTTTGTGCTTCTCTTGTTGTTTGTAGTGCATGATAGTTGAAATGATTTGCTTGTCCTTCTCATTCATATTACTACATATATATAATACAAGAGATGGGCTTGACCCAACAGTAATTGACAACTGATAAGGATAACTATAGACTAATTGATACTAATTGACAGCTAGAGGATAACCACACATAATCATTATGACAGCTAATATATGACTATAATATATCCATTAATACACCCCCGCAGTTGGAGCGGGAGTTTTGCGGACGCTCAAACTAGATCTGAAATCAGCAAACAGCGGGTATGGGAGTCCTTTTGTAAAGATATTTGCATACTGAAATCGAGAAGGAACATGAAAAACCCGAACATGACCTGTTGCTACTTTGTCGCGAACAAAATGAATGTCAATCTCTATATGTTTGGTGCGTTGATGTTACACCGGGTTCGCAGACATGTACACGGCACTGACATTATCACAGTAGACCAAGGTTGCTGTAAAAAGAGGGGTATGAAGCTCACGAAGAAGGTTGCGAATCCAAGATGTCTCAGCTACAGCATTCGCAACCCCGCGGTACTCACCCTCAGCACTAGATCGAGACAACGTGTCTTGTCGTTTGGAAGACCACGCCAAGAGGTTGTCGCCGAGAAAAACACAATACCCAGAGGTAGACCGGCGCGTAGCCGGACAACCTGCCCAGTCAGCATCAGAGTAAGCAATAAGTTGTGATGTAGTAGACTTAAAGAGTTGTAATCCAAGATCATTTGTTCCTCGAAGATAGCGGAGAACACGCTTCATAGCATTAAGGTGTTGTTCTCGAGGATCATGCATGTAAAGACATAACTGTTGAACTGCATATGACAAATCAGGTCTGGTAAAGGTGGGGTATTGAAGTGCTCCGGCAAGACTGCGATATAAAGTAGGATCAGTAACAGATGATCCTTCAGGTCCAAGCTTCTTTTTGGTGTCAACTGGAGTCCTACAAGGGTTACAATTGAGCATATGTGCTCGCTCAAGAATGTTTGTAGCATATTTCTTTTGAGACAAGAATATGCCAGATGTAGTACGTGTGGCAGATACACCGAGAAAATAACTGAGCGAGCCAAGGTCTGTCATAGCAAATTCTCCATATAGTGAAGAGATGATACGTTGCATAAGATTAGTAGAAGATGTTGTAAGAATAATATCGTCCACATACAGTAGTAAGTAACCTGTGTCTGCCCCTTGTGAAAGATGAAAAAAGACGAGTCGGTCTTGCTGTGATGGAAACTTGCTCGAATGGCATAGCTGACAAATCGCTGAAACCAAGCTCGGGGTGCCTGCTTAAGTCCATAAAGTGACTTTTGTAGAAGACAAACATAATCAGGATGAGTCGAATCACTAAATCCGGGTGGCTGATGCATGTAAACTGTCTCTGTAAGGTGGCCATGAAGAAATGCGTTTTTCACGTCTAATTGATGAATAGGCCACTGCTGGGAAACCGAAAGGCTAAGAACAATCCGTATGGTAGCAGGTTTTACAACAGGACTAAATGTCTCATCGCAGTCGATGCATTGTTGTTGACTACGACCATTTGCAACTAGTCGGGCTTTGTATCGACTTAAGGATCCATCGGCATTATATTTGTGTTTGTATAACCACATGGACCGGACAATGTTGACATTTGGTGGGCGAGGAACAAGTATCCAAGTGTGATTTTTGATGAGAGTTTTATATTCGTCACACATAGCCTGTTTCCAGTTGGGGTCTCGTAAGGCATGGAAAAGAGACTTAGGGATAGGGGAGGAGGTGGTAACATGGAAGTTGTATTTGGGGTTAGCTTTTATAGTTCCGACTTTAGAACGTGTAACCATATGGTGTTGCGAGGTAGGTGGTGGTGGTGGGGGTGGGGGTGGGGGTGGTGGGGGTGGTGTATTTGGTGGTGATGGGGGTGGTGTATTTGGTGGTTCATGTGTTGTTTGTGGTGCAGGAGTTGTTTGTGGTTCAAGAGTTGTTGTTGGTGTGGCTTGTGGTAGAGTTTGTTGATGAGGAGTAGGCGTAGTGAGTAGGCGAAGTGCAATGGGAGAGCTGTCGAAATTATCATCTAAGAATTGATATGAGGGGGGTTGAGTTGGAGTCATGGAGCTGAAGGGAAAGACTGATTCGTCAAATGTGACATGACGAGAAATGATGATTTTGTTGGTGTTTAGGTCAAGACACCGATACCCGCGATGATTGTAAGGATATACAAGAAAGATAGATGGTGTGGTATGAGGGGCAAGTTTGTGTGGCAGAAAGGCGTAAGGGTAACAAAGGCATTCGAACGTGCGAAGATGGGTGTAGGAGGTTGGTTTATTAAATAATTTCGTGTAAGGGATGTCATTGTTGATGGAGGTGGAAGGGAGGATATTAAGTAAGTAAGCGGAAGTGAGTAGTGCTTCGACCCAATACTCGGGAGGGAGGTGGGCTTGAAAAAGGAGGGAACGTACAACGTTATTGATAGTACGAATCATGCGTTCAGATTTTCCATTTTGTTGAGATGTACGTGGGCATGAGAAACGAAACTGAATGCCATTAGTAGCGAATAATTCATGAAGGGAGTTGTTGTCAAATTCCCCACCATGATCACATTGAAAGGCTTTGATTTCTCGGTTGAATTGGGTTTTCACAAATGCAAGAAAGTAGAGGAATTTTGATTGTGCATCGGATTTTCTGTGAAGTGGATAGACCCATAGAAAATGTGAATGGTGATCTAAGAAAATGACATAATATTTGTATCCACTCATGCTAGTGATAGGAGATGTCCAAAGGTCCGAGTAAACAATGTCAAATGGAGATGTGACGGTAGAGGTAGATCTTTGCAAAGGAAGTTTTGTTTGTTTTCCTAACTGGCATGCACGACACACGTGTTGAGTATTTTGTTTATTATAAGACATAAGACCACGAGACGACAATGTTTGAATAACAGAGTCACCAGGGTGACCAAGACGTTGGTGCCAAAGGGAATGATTATTAGTAAGTAGGGCAAAAGCTGAGGCGGCAACGTGTAAAGGGTATAGTTCACCTGTGTTATCACAACGAAGAAGGGTTTGACTGGTATGATAATCTCGAACAGTGAAACCATAGGGATCAAAATCAATGGAGCATTTATTATCTGTGGTAAATTTACGTACCGAAACAAGGTTTTTAATTATATTAGGTGTAAAAAGAACATTTCTAAGGTGGAGGGGGTAATAAGTGTGAAAACACTTATCCTTTTACCACTTGTTTCCAATAATAACAAGATTGTATTTTATGTCGTAAAAGTCGGAATTATGCGTGGTTTGTGTTTTTATTGTGTTTCAGGATAAAAATATGAAAAAGGAAGAAAACACGGGCTATCAAGGGCTTTTATCGAGGAAAAAGACAAAAGACGAAGTCAAAAGGTCAAAAATGCAAGAATAACGAAAGTTCAAGGCCTATTCTGAAGATTTATCGAAGAAAAAGTCTAAAAACGGAAGTTTAATGAATTCGAAGAACCAAGTCTAATTAAAGAAGAAAATTATAAGACGAGTTCAATTTATATCGACAAATCCCGAGACGACTTCGAGAAAGACAAAGAATTTAAATCAAGTCGAGACGAGAAGAAAAGAGAAGAAACAAGCTTACCACCTCCCCTATATATAGTTAGAAAATAGACATTAGTGGGAGAGTTAATTTTTAGTTTTTAATTTTTAGTAGGTAATTAGTGTGTTTATTTCTCTCTCTAGCTTTCTCTTCAAGTTTTCTTAATTTTCATTTTAATCTTGTAACTTTGAATGTTAAATATTCAATTTAATCAAGTTTTTCATTTAAATCTTATTCTACCTTCCTTAATCTTGTGGTGAGTTAATTAATCATGTAGTTGATTTCATCTATTTGATTATGTGATTGATTTATTCATGTGATTGATTTTATAGTTTTGATGTGGTGGATGTTTTGAGCTTATTGAGATTGTTGATTTACTAGTGTTTGGCTTATTTTTGATTAAGTTGGTTTGATAGATTAATAGATTTGATTATTAGTTGATTTTAAATGTTTTGACTATTTAGTGTTTTTGTAGTTTTTTATTTGTGGTTGAATTAGTTTTTCTATAAGTTTGTTTAGATTAAGTTTTGGTTAATTGCTTAATTGATTGTGCTTAATCTTGGCTTATTTAGATCATATATGTTAACTGTTTATCTGACTTTAACTTCTTCGGAAAAGGGTTTTCACATTCTGAAAATTGCCCCTTTTCTGAATTAGTTTCTCTGAAATTTTCCCACATTCCGAAATAGTTAGTTTATCTGAAATAGCCTCTTTTTCCGAAAATAGTTCCGAAAATTTGTCATTTCTCTGAAAATGTTCATTTCTCGGAAAAACTTAATTATTCCGAAAAACTCCATTTCTCGGAAAAACTTCATTAATCCGAAAAACTCCATTTCTCTGAAAAACTTCATATTCCGAAAAACTCCATTTCTCTGAAAATCTTAATTATTCCGAAAAACTCCATTTCTCGGAAAAACTTCATTATTCCGAAAAACTTCATTATTCCGAAAAACTTCATTATTCCGAAAAACTCCATTTCTCTGAAAATCTTCATTATTCCGAAAAACTCCATTTCTCGGAAAAACTTGATTATTCCGAAAAACTCCATTTCTTTGAAAATCTTCATTATTCCGAAAAACTCCATTTCTCTGAAAATCTTCATTATTCCGAAATACTCCATTTCTCTGAAAATCTTCATTATTACGAAAAACTCCATTTCTCTGAAAATCTTCATTATTTCGAAAAACTCCATTTCTCTAAAAATCTTCATTATTCTGAAAATACTGCATTTCTATGAAATTCCAATTATTCGGTTAGCTCCTTCGTTTAGTTTTATGTTTATTAATTGTTTTGCTTTAATTTGCGTTTTATTATCTATATTGTTTCGTTATTTTTAGTTAATTGCTTTTAGCTTATTTTTATTACTATTCGCATTTACCTTTTACTTAGAAATAGATAAACAAACCTTCTTTTATTCACCAAAAACGATTGAGTCGCACTTTCAACTGGTAATCAATTCGAATTGAACCGAGACGAACAAATTTTTATACCTGGCAAAAACCTTGTATTAAATGGCGCCGCTGCCGGCTCTTTTCGTTAAGATTAACGGTTTTTAGTGAGAGACGCGTTGGATTTTGGGATCCGTTCATTTTTTAACGTTATTTTTCGTGCCAAAAATTTTCAAAATCCATAAAAATTAAAAATTTTCAAAAATTCAAAAAAATAGAAAAACATAAAAAACCAAAAATATTTCTTGTCTATCTTTCTTTTCTTTTTGTAGGTGTGTATACGTACCCGTGCTCGTAAGAAGAAAGCAAGTCAAGCCGAAGTCGAAACTCCACCTGTTGTCACCATGGACAATCGACCAATGATCGAGCTTTTGCAATCGCAAGTAGAGGGCAACACCGATGCTATTGTCATACCTGAGATTGGAGCCAACAACTTTGAACTCAAATCTGGTTTCATTCAAGTGGTCTCTGCTCAACCATTCTTGGGGCGTACACTTGATGATCCTCGTGACCATATAAAAAGGTTTCTTCAACTCACTAATACGGTTAAGTATAATGGGGTTTCACAAGAGGTGATTCGCTTGCAACTTTTTTCTTTCTCCTTAGAGGGACAAGCCCGGGATTGGCTTGATAAGGAACCGCCACAAAGTATTCTTACGTGGTCGGATTTAGAGACCAAATTCATCAACTACTTTTTCCCGCCCTCGCGTACTACCGCTTTGCGGAATGAAATCATTAACTTTGAACAAAAGTACGGTGAGACATTTAGTGAATCTTGGGACCGTTTTAAGGAACTTTTAATAAAGTGTCCACAACATGGTTTCACAAAAGTACATCAAATTAATACTTTTTACAATGGTTTAAGCATGAATGGCCAAGATTTACTAAATAGTGCCTCGGGGGGTAACATTTTGGTTAAGTCTTCTAATGCCGCATGGGACATTATTGAGAATAAGTCTAGAGTGCAAAATAAGAGTGTTCGGACTAATGTGGCTAGTGCTAGTACTAGTGACGCCGACAAGAGAATTTATAAGCTTACTTCGATTGTTGAAACACTTGCTCTACAAACCACTAAAAATACCAAAAGCATCAATGCACAAGTTAATGTTATGAGTCAGTCATGTGAAATATGCGGGGGATCTCATTCATACACCGATTGTCTTTCGACTCATGACAATCCGCAAAATGTGTATGCCGCCAACGGTAACTTTTCTACGGGAGGCTATCAAGCACGTCCTTAAGGTGACCGCAATTTTCTCAGTTATCGTTCAAACAACTTCCTTTCACCACCCGGTTTTCCACCTCAAAACCAAAACAACCTCAATCGCAACAATCAAAACCAACCACGAGCTCCAAATCAATATCAAACCCAAAGAAACCCATATCCACCTCAAGGAAACAATCAAGTTCACCAACCACCCGCTTATCAACCACCTGCCTACCATGCTCTTCCTCCCACTCAACCCATCGCATTTAATCAAGAGGTTGACACTTACATGAGGACAAATGATGCGATAGTGCAGAATCTTCAGCGTCGAATCATCAACTTGAAAGGAGATATGGCGAAAAAAGGGAATGATCTTCGAGCCGATATGCGAAACTCTTTGAGTAGTCAAACGAATAAATTAAGGGATATGATAGCTAGTTTCTTCCAAAGTAATCAAGCCTCTGGTTCGGGTTCTCTTCCGAGTAACACCGTTGCTAATCCAAGAAGGGAGATGAAAGCAATCACCACTCGAAGTGGAAAAGGTTTAAAGGAACCCGAGCTTCCTACACCTACACCGGTGATTGTGAAAAGGGAAAACGAGTCCCCTTATCCAATTCCTCCACCTTCTATTTCACCAATTCCTCCACCTTCTACTTCCACCCCTCCACCACCCAAGGATGTGAGTGAGAATTCCATTCTAAAGCCTTAATCTCAACCCAATATACCTTATCCCTCAAGGTTGAGGAAAGAGAAGTTGAAGAACAGGGATGATATTCAGGTTTATAACTTTCTTAAAATGTTTAAACAACTGAATTTCAACATCTCCTTTGCTGAGGCTCTCGCTCACATGACGAAATATGCTAAAATGTTTAAAGATCTTCTCAGTGACAAAGAAAAGCTTCTTGATATCGCTCAGACCCAACTTAATGAGAATTGCTCCGTAGTGCTCTTAAGGAAATTACCAACCAAACTTGGTGATCCGGGTCGCTTTCTTATTCCTTGCAACTTCCCCGGGGTAGAGAATTGTATGGCCCTAGCCGATCTAGGTGCTAGTATAAACTTAATGCCATTAAGTATTTGGAAACAATTATCTCTACCCGAGCTAGTCCCCACACGAATGACTTTGGAATTAGCTAACCGAACGGTTGCTTATCCAGTGGGGATAGCCGAAGATGTCTTCGTCAGTGTCGACAAATTCACCTTTCTGACGGATTTTGTTGTCGTTGACTACGAGATGGATCCCCATGTTCCATTAATCGTCGGACGTCCATTCTTGAGGACCGGTCGCACTCTCATTGATGTAGCCGCGGGCGAATTAATCATGAGAGTTGCGACGATAAAATCGTCTTCAACATGGGTAAACTTTCTAAGCAGCCTTCTGAAAACGAGAGTGTTAATTTCATTGACGTTCTTGATGAGGCTTGTGAAGAACATTTCAAAGACGCTTGTAAAAGTGGTTCTTCTTCTTTACCCATTGTTGAGACCGTTGCCTCTATTTCTCCCTCACTAACTCCTTTTGGAGAAAGTGATTTCCTTTTGAATGAATTTGAAGCAACTTTGGGGGATGTGGACTTACAATATGACGATTCTCCCTTCAATTAGGATGAAGACATTCATACCATTGAGAAACTTCTCAATGAGGACCATATTTCTCCACCATCTCCTAAGGAAATCTCTATCGATAATCCGAATTCGACTACGCCTTCCATCGAAAATCCTCCGGATTTAGAGCTTAAGGATTTACCGTCTCATCTCGAATACGTTTTCCTTGAAGACAATCAGAAGTTACCCGTCATCATCGCGAAGGACTTGAAAGAAGAAGAAAAATCTCGACTTATCGATGTGCTGAAGAATCATAAGAAGGCAATTGCTTGGAAAATTTCCGACATCCGCGGAATTGATCCGAACTTTTGTACTCATAAAATTCTCATGGAAGATGACTTTAAACCCGCAATCCAAAGCCAAAGAAGGGTTAATCCTAGAATTCGTGATGTCATCAAGAAAGAGGTTATCAAACTCTAGATGCCGGAATGATTTACCCTATTTCAGATTCACCATGGGTTAGTCTGGTCCATTGTGTGCCTAAGAAAGGCGGAATTACCGTTGTGCCCTATGAAAACAATGAGTTGATTCCTACTCGTCTCGTTATAGGGTGGAGAGTTTGTATAGACTATCGCAAACTCATTGATGCTACGAGAAAGGATCATTTTACCCTTCCTTTTATGGACCTAATGCTTGAGCGTCTAGCGGGTAATGAGTATTACTGCTTTTTAGATGGTTTCTCGGGTTATTTTCAAATACCCATTGATCCCCAAGATCAAGAGAAAACAACATTCACTTCTCCCTACGGCACATTTGCTTATAAAAGAATGCCTTTTGGCTTATGCATGCTCCCGGGACTTTCCAAAGGTGAATGTTGGCTATCTTCTATGACATGGTTGAGCAAACCATGGAAGTCTACATGGATGATTTCTCCGTCTTTGGGGAGTCCTTCTCTTTTTGCCTTGCCAATTTGGAACGCATGCTTAAGTGGTGTGAAGACACGCGCCTTGTTCTAAATTGGGAAAAATGCCATTTCATGGTAAAAGAAAGCATTGTGCTTGGACATAAAATCTCAAAATCCGGTCTTGAAGTGGACCGTGCTAAAGTTGAAGTGATTGCTAAATTACCTCCACCTTCAACCGTGAAAGGCGTGAGAAGTTTCCTTGGACATGCGGGCTTCTATTGTCGTTTCATTCAAGATTTTTCTAACATCGCTCGCCCGATGACCCACCTCTTAGAAAAAGATACTCCTTTTATCGTTTCTAAAGAGTGTATTGACTCTTTCAATCTTCTTAAGGATAAATTAACTAAGGCACCGGTCTTGGTTACCCCTAATTGGGAGTTACCTTTTGAATTGATGTGTGATGCTAGCGACTTTGCTATTGGAGAGGTTTTGGGACAAAGAGTGAACACACACTTCCAACCAATCCATTATGCTAGCAAGACAAGACGGGGGCTCAATTGCATTATACCACTACCGAAAAAGAGCTTTTAGCTGTAGTGTATGCTTTTGAGAAATTTTGCCCCTATCTTGTCCTTTCCACCGCCATTGTCTATACCGACCATTCCGCGTTGAAGTACTTGTTAACCAAACAAGATTCCAAGCCAAGACTTCTTCGTTGAGTTTTTCTCCTATAAGAATTTAAAATAGAAATTCGTGATAAAAAGGGAGCGGAAAACCTAGCCGCAGATCTTCTTAGCAGACTCGAGGATCCCTATCAAGGGGAGCTCCCATATCAAGAGATTAATGACTCTTTTCCCCTTGAGGCATTGATGTCTATTAACTCCAATCTTGATGAAACCCCATGGTTTGCGGACATTGCAAACTATTTGGCAGGGTGGAATTCTTATGGAAGGGTTAATGTCCCAACAAAAGAAAAAGTTCTTCAAAGACATTAAACACTATTATTGGGACGACCCTTATCTTTTCAAACAATGTTCGGATCTTGTCATTCGTAGGTGTGTTGATGGGCCGGCAGCGTTACTAATCCTAGAAGCTTGCCATAAAGGACCCACCGGTGGTCACTTTGGTCCTAATTACACCGCGAAGAAAGTTTTTGACTCTGGATTTTATTGGCCCACCATTTATCATGACGCTCATGAAATGGTTAAGCGTTGTGATACTTTCCAAAGACAAGGCAAGATCACACATAAAGATGAGATGCCTCAAAATTTCATCCAAGAATGTGAAATCTTTGACGTATGGGGCATCGACTTTATGGGGCCATTTCCATCATCTAAAGGGAACAAATACATCCTCGTAGCCGTTGACTACGTATCTAAATGGGTTGAAGCAAAGGCTTTACCTACTAACGATGCGAGGGTGGTTGTGAACTTTCTGAAGCAGCTTTTTGCTCGATTCGGTGTTCCTCGTGCTATCATCAGTGACCGCGGGACTCATTTTTTAAATGATCAATTTGCTCGAGTCATGGCTAAGTACGATGTCAATCACCGTATTTCCACCGCTTATCATCCTCAAACAAATGGTCAAGCCGAGATATCTAACCATGGATTGAAGAGAATATTAGAGCGAACTGTGGGAGAGCATCGTGCCTCGTGGGCCGATAAGTTAGATGATGCTTTGTGGGCTTTCCGTACCGCATATAAGACTCCGATTGGTTGCACTCCATATCGTCTTGTGTACGGGAAGGCATGCCACCTCCCTATTGAGCTGGAACATAAGGCGTATTGGGCCTTGAAGTGGGCCAATTTTGACATCAACAAAGCCAGTGATCTTTGGAAGATTCAACTCAACGAGCTAAATGAACTGAGGAATGAAGCTTATGAGAATTCAATGATCTACAAGGAGAAAACCAAGATCATCCATGATGCTAGGATTAAGAACCGAGAGTTTCACGTTGGTGATCAAGTTTTGCTCTTTAACTCTCGATTGAAGATCTTCTCGGGAAGCTGAAGAGCCGTTGGTCTGGTCCATTCACCATCGCCAAAATTTTCCCTTACGGCACCATTGAGCTTTCTCAACCAAATGGGCCTAATTTTAAAGTGAATGGCCAACGTTTGAAGCTGTACTTTGGTGAGGACATCTCTCATGAGATGATTCCATCCCTCATCACGTTTCCCTTGATTTAGTTCTGGGTCGAGTTAGGCTCGTGACTCGGTTAACAAAAATAAGCGCTTCTCGGGAGGCAACCCGTTGATCTATCCTTTACCGTTTTCATAATAAGTGTAGGGGGAGCCCCGTATGTGTTTGTTGTCTTGTTTCTTATGATGTGCAGGGATTAAAAGCTTCAAAGAGCACTTTTGATGACATTTGACGACCGTGATCCCGTGTACCCGTCTTCCCGGTTCTATCCTAAACTGTCGTGATTCAATATTTCATATCTTATATGTTCACATTGAAATCACTATAGTCGTCCTTTCCTTAGCAAGATTTAAACAACGTGCACAATGTCCTAAGTGTAGGGGAGTTTACTCTCACATGCTTAAACATTGAGGAAAACGTTTATATCAAGTGTAGGGGGACTTCTATCGAAGTAAGTGGTCTTTTCCATGAATTAGCCCTCATTTTAACCGGAAAATTTGATTTTTCGACATTTTTCAAAATTCTTAATCTATTTTGGCCTAGTTGTATAGTAGTATTTTCTTTTGCTATCGTTATTTACTTTCTTTGCTAGAATAAATTTTGGATAAAGTGGTTTTAATTTTTCAAAGTTGTGAATCTTTTGACTCAACCCGAGTTTACTTATCTAAGTTTACTCCAGCTAGTATCCTTAACGTGTTTAAGTCAAGTTTTGCTAGGCTTTTATATAGGGAACTTTAAAACGCGAAAGTCTTAACTCTCATGGGTTAAGAACAAGAACTTTTCGCAAGTTCTTATAATTGATCCTAGAAAGTCGTTTATCAAGGGAACTTTAAAATGCGAATTCTAAACTTGAAAAAGTCTAAGAGTTTGCAAGATCCTATAGATGACTTGAAAACCCAAAACTTTGATTTAATCGGCTAAGCATCCACGAGTCTCATTCCTTGAGATTTTAAATTGTGGAGAACGAGAGATGATAGAGTCAGTTATAAGTTTGGTATTCTTTCATGAATTTATGTGAGTTGATTATAAGCTTTTTCTCCCATCGCTTGCTAATAAATTTAACTGCAATAAATAAGGTTGTACGATTTGAAAAGTTACTTAGCTTCTAGCACAAGATCATTTAAAAGTTGCTCGGTATTAATTAGAGTTCATAGCCAAGGCATAACTTATTGAAGCGGGATGTGAAGATTGGCGAGTCCGAAAAGGCCCTAACAAGGCATGAGGGCTACATTTTGTTGCTAATGATCCAAAAGTGATGTGAAGAATTATTTATCAAAAATCAATATGAAGGATCGAGACACACGACGAAAAGCAAATACTCCCCAAAAGATCATGGAGAAGTCTATCCGAAAAGACCCTAGCAAGGTATGAGGATAAATAGATCCAAGTCCTAAAAGGAGGCGGATCGTTGTATATCAATATCCCAAATAAAGATTGGAGAAAAATGAAGAAGTCGTGGTCCAAATATGAAGAATCTCTCAAAAAGTTCAAGTGAAGAAATTCATATTATGAAGAGAAGACCATTATTTCATTAACGTCTCTCAAGATTTGAAGTATGAAGTCAATGCCATATATCGGTCCGATAAAGGTCTCAAATCGTGAAGCGAGTTATGCCAAGATATGAACTTTAAGAGGTCCCGAGAAGCAGATTTAAAAGATTTTTTCCTTTAGCTAAATATTGATTAAATCGTCCCACTTTATTTTCGGCCTAAATAAACTATAGAAATAAGTCAAACAATGCATCCTCGTGATCATTCAAGACAATCATAAAATATAAGAGATACACCTAGGAATAAGAGAGTGTAAGTGAATAATTGGGCCACATGATTTTATGTTAGTTTGCTAACTTATAATAACAATGATCTTGTTTTTAAGCTTGGTGTGGGGAACATGAAACTTGAGGATGATGAACATTCATGACAACCAAAACCTCAATGTAAGTCTTTGATTTCTTTACTTGTTTTGTATATAATTCTATCTTTATAGTTTCCTTAATGTTTAGTATTTAATAAAGGCCAAGGTGGGGTAATTATGATGAGAAATGTAATATGTGCTTTGAAATTAATGCATTGCATGAGGGCATTGCAATGGTCAAGTGTAGGGGATTTAATAAGTGTGAAAAAACTTATCCTTTTACCACTTATTTCCAATAATAACAAGACCAAAACGTGTATTTTATGTCGTAAAAGTCGGAATTATGCGTGGTTTGTGTTTTTATTGTGTTTCTGGATAAAAATATGAAAAAAGAAGAAAACACGGGCTATCACGGGCTTTTATCGAGGAAAAAGACAAAAGACGAAGTCAAAAGGTCAAAAATGCAAGAATAACGGAAGTTCAAGGCCTGTTCTGAAGATTTATCGAAGAAAAAATTTAAAGACGGAAGTTTAATAAAGTCGAATGTTAGCCTCAAAATATTGAGTCAAACAAGAATGTTCGGTCATAGGTTATTATTGTAACATTAATTAGAACGTTGTAATAAGTAGTTTATTAGTCGTGGTTTACGGGCTTGGATTTAAACTAATTGAAGTCCAAAAGTCAAGCCCGGCCCAATATATAGTCCATTAAAGCCCGCATGTAGGTGGACTATATATACTACCCTCCTAGCATGTTAGGAGGGTGGGATGATCATTTGTAACTAATTTCTTTTTTAATCTAATATTCACCAAGTTAATCACCTCTTCTCTCTACTTTCTCTCACTACTTTCTCTCTCTAGGAATCCATCTATTTTCATCTATTTTCTATCACTAATCATCTAAATATATGGGACAACAATTGGTATCAATCGCCATGGGGTAGATTTGTGTTTCGATTGTGGTTATCAACTTTTTGATTTCGTGTGATTTTTCATCTTAAAAGTCATCTCGTATTAAAAAGTTTTGTTTTTTATTGCTCAAAATCTTCATACAAATTGCCTACAAAGTAGTGGTAGGAATTTGTGTTTATCATCGTTCTTGATTTTTTATAAAAAGTTGCTAAATTTGGTTTCATTTTCGGAAAAGTTTGGCTAAATAACGTTTTTGGAGAGTTTGAGTCTTTATCCGGAATTTAAGGGTTTGTGGATTCCGGATAACATAGCGTATTATTGATATTCGGAATAAGAGGGTTTAACTATTCTGGATAAGCCGAAGTTGGGGATTCAGGATAAGTGGTGGAAAGGTTGATTCCGGATAAGCTAGTGTTGCAGTGTATTCCGGATAAGAAGGTAGCACGTTATTCCGGATAAGAGGTTTGGCAGCATATTCCAGATAAGAAGTTTTAAAGGATTATTCCGGATAAGCGAACAATCGAGTATTCCGGATAAGCTACGGAAGATTTATTCCGGATAAGGTGAATAACAACTATTCCGGATAAGAGGTGGAACTGTAGTATTCCGGATAAAGGTGCATTCCGGATAAGCCAAGGGAGATTTATTCCGGATAACACGAAGAACCAGCATTCTGGATAAAACAAAAAACAATTATTCCGGATAAGAGAATGATCAATTATTCCGGATAAGAAGATCTACACAGATTCCGGATAAGCATTATTTTTTATTATTCCAGATAACTCATCTAACTATTTTCCGGATAAGTAACGGGATATCATTTTTTCCGGATAAGCCTAAGAAAACATTCTGGATTAGAGAAAGTTGAAACATTCCGGATAAGCTACGCTTTGAATTTTTCCGGATAAGGTATTATTGAAATATTCCGGATAAGAGAAAGATAATATTCCGGATAAGTGCTTGTTTTTCCGGATAAAGTTTCTTCATAATCTCTTCAAGTTTCAACCACAATTTTTTTTTCACAATTTCATCTACTTAAGATCCTATTCACTTCACAACAATTTTGAGATGGATTCTACTCAAGAATATCGTGTCACAAACAACAATATCATGGTGGCGGGGAATAAAGAGAGACCACCAATGCTTGTGTATGGTAGGTATGCTCAATGGCAATCACGTTTCATACGATATCATGATACAAGACCCAATGGTGATGCCTTGAGGAAATGTATTACTCATGGACCATATGTATTCAAGAAAATCTCAATTCCTCCAAGAGCTGCCACAAATACTGCTGATCCAATACCTTCAAGTGAACGTGATGAAACAAGAGCTGATCTCACACCTGGAAATTGTGCTTGGCATGATGCGGAAAAGGAAGCCATCTATATGGTTCTAAGTGGGATTGGAGATGACATTTATTCCACAGTTGATGCATGCCCTACAGCACATGAAATGTGGACTGCTATTGAACGCTTTCAACAAGGAGAATCACTCAACAAACAAGATGTCATAACAAACTTGTTTTGGAATTTTGGCAAGTTTACTTCAAGGGATGGAGAATCCATTGACTCTTACTACTCCAGGTTTTATAAGATGATGAATGACATGACAAGAAATAATCTGCAAGTCTCCACCATGCAAGTCAATGTCCAATTTCTTCAACAACTTCAACCCGAGTGGACACGGTTCGTCACTTTGGTGAAACAAAAAAAAAGTTAGACGAGGTCTCATATCATCGACTCTTTGACATCTTGAAGCAATTTCAGAATGTAGCAAATGAAATTCGAGCTGAACGTGTTTCCAAGACGGCTAATCCACTTGCTTTAGTGACTACAACTCAACATATTCAAGGTCATAACTCTCGTGCTCCTAGGTCATATTCCACTACATCATCTTCACCACAATCTTCCACATCATCTAAGTCTTCATCATCCACAAGATCTCAAGGTAAAGTGCCAAGAGCACCATCACCACCATCTGAGTCATCATCTGAAGAAGATAGTGATGAAGACCAAGCTCAAAAGAATCGAGAGATGAAACAACAAATTGCTTTCATAATGAAGACTTATAAGAAAATCTACAAACCCACCGACAACAATCTTCGTACATCATCTAACACCAAGAACCGATATGTTGAGAGTCCTCCAAGGTATGACACACGTCGACGTGGTGAAAGTCCTTCTAGGTATGATCGACATAATCCAACGCATGTTGAGGGTTCTGCAAGATATGATCGACAAACTGCCAAGTATGATACTCACAGAATTGCTGCTGCTACTGGGAATAGGGAAATGGTTGGAAGTCAAGTGGTTCAGCAGAGTGGGATTCAATGTTTTAATTGCCAAGGTTATGGGCATATGGCAAAGGAATGCCGGAAGCCGAAAAGGGTTAGAGACTCCAGCAATCCCTAGGAAAAGATGTTGCTATGCAAGAAGATGGAAGCAGGGGTTAAATTGTTAGCTGAGGAAGGAGCAATGCTTGATGACACTGATGATGAAGATTCTGATCAAGAGCTTGATGCACATTACTCGTACATGGCAAAGGTTGAAGAAGTTCTCAAAGTCACTGAAGATGACAATGGCCCTATCTTTAACACTGATCCAATCGATAAGGTACATACTACTGATGAATATAATGTGTTTGGTGATATTCCTGAGCATAGTGATCTACCCAATGCCATTAATGACACGTGTATGATGGAAACGGTTAATAGCAATACCACACCCGATTCATCAGACATGTACAATAATGAGTCTGAGGATGATCAACATGCAAATGAGTATGATGAAGAGGAACGTATTGCGTTTGCTAATTTAATTACTACTTTACAAAAAGATGTCACTGAAAATAAAAAGAGTCAAAATCAATAAAAGAATGCAAACGCTATGCTCACTCAAAGTTTTGAAGAATGCAAAGCTGCTCTTATCAAATCTACTGAGATGACTGAAAGCTATAGAGATGAGCTCCTTCAGAAAACCAAAGAGCTTGAGGGGTACAAGGGAAGTGCGTTAAAAAGTCAAAAGGACGATTTTGAAAACAAATATAGTACAACTCTTGAGTTATTAGCAAAAGAGAAGCGTCAATATAATGTTTTCTTAATGGATGAACGCCAAAAAACGTACCTTGCCAACACCAAAGTTAATGAACTTGAACAAAAGCTCTCTATGGCCACTACTGATTCTACTAAAATTCTTGAGGATAAGAAACAAGAGGTAGATGCGTTAAAACAAGACTTCAAAAGTAGATATGATAAAGAAACTGAAAAAGTAACAAAACTAGAAGAACAAGTCGAATTTTTGAAGAAAATTCTTTATAAAACGCATGATTCTATTCAATCCGTAAGAATGCTGGCACCTCCTTTGATGTTTAAGGGTCAAGCTAGCTTTGCAAGTCCTGAGTACCTTGTCAAATCTCAAGCTACGAACCCGTGTCTTTATCTTGATGAGACTGAAAGAACCGATCTTGATTGCATGCCTGTTAGTGTCGATAGTGAAGAGACTGCCCTTTGGGATGATGATAGTCGACCTCTTGACAACAAGGAGTTTGTGAAACCATATAATTATGCTTACATGAATAGTATTTATGGTTTTTTTAACAAACAAACTCAGAAAACCCGTGAGGAAGTGTTTTTAGAATGCAAACAAAAGAGAATTCAATGGAAGAAAGCATTTGCCCCTAAGAAATCTAATGTTTACAAATACATAAACTACCTCCCTATAGATGAATCTAAAAGCAAGAGTAGGAAAACATTAGGTATTCTTAAACACCACATAGATAATGTTAAATCTATTGTTGAAAGAGACTGGGCAAAACGTGAAAATGCTGAGTGGACACGTCCGATTCCTTAAGATATTACCTTGCTTCTGAAAGAACTCTTAATTCCAAACACGGCGTTGATTAAAGAAACTGTTCTTCAACTTGAGGAGTTCATTCGGACTGAAATGTATGATGATTTAAAATATGTTGAATCTCTTGAGAAACACATTGAATATCTTCAAATGGAGAAGTCTGACTTTTCAGATGAATATGATTTACTATTGCAAGAATGTGTTTCTAACGATGTTATGTGTGCTTATTTTACATCTTGTGCTGATATTGATGAATATTCTGATGTTGCATGCAAATATCTTGATAAGATCAAAGAATGTGAACGTCTTGAAATTGAGCTTTCGAAACGTAAAGAAAATGTTGATAAAAAGGATTTTGAGTTACTTCAACACAAAACTGATTTCCTTCAAAAACATTGTCATTCTCTTAAACTTGCTTTGCAAAAAGACGTTGGTAATTTTCCACATGATAATAAATTGCAAGAAAAACTTTCCCAAATGTTTCGAGAAATGAATGAACAAAATTTGGAAATTAAAGGGTTGAAAGCTCAGTTACAAGACAGGGACAGAGCGATAGCAGAGTTGTAGAAAATCGTTGCTAAAATGGGTGGGAAAGTTATGGAACCTAGCATTAAGAAACATGTTGTTAGACAACCCAATGCCTCTAAAGAGAATAGATCCTCTATCTTAGGAAAACCATCTGCTTTATCAAATACCTCGTTTACAAAACCTGTGTTTGCCCCCAAGATAGATGGAAAGGAAAGGTTACCCCAAAATCAACCCATAAGGAATGCCATAGCACCAAGCGTTAAGCACAATAATGTGATTAAACCAGGGATGTATAGAATGACCACTAAGCCCACAAACAAAGTTATTCAATCGCCTCAGACTTCTAGAAACACTAATATTCGTGTGTCTTCTACTACAGGAATAGTCTCCACTACTAGTGTTAGCCGGCCTCAGCTTAAGAGCACTCAAGTGAATGATAAGGTCTGGAAACACAAGAATCAAGGGAAGATGAAGGAAGTAGAAGCACACCCAAGGAATTTGAATGTTTTTAAGAATAAAAAGTCTGTAATCGCATGTAATGACGATATGAATGATGTGAATGATTTGAATGCTATGAATGTGAAATTTGTTTGTGTCAAATGTGGAAAGTGTGCTAATGCTAATCATTCTAAGTGTGCTATGAAAAAAGTCAAAGGCATAGATACTAGAACTAAGAAGCAAGTTGCAATGCCTATTAGAGCTAGTAAACCCAGCGCTAAGTGAACCATTCTGGTGCTACCCCCACTAAGAAAAGTAATGCATCAGACTCCACCACTAAGAATCCTAGAAGCAAAATTAAGGAATTATATGAGTCTGCTAGCAAGTCTTGGAAATGGTGGTTTACTAATCAATGTCCTCCCGGATATAAATAGATGCCGAAAGCTAGGACAGAAAATGTGAAAACGAGTGTTAGTTTGCCTTTAAATGTTGATAAGGACACTAATGATTCTGCTATCACAACTACTGTGGTATCCAATTTATCAAATACTCCATCGTGTTCTAACTCTTCTACAGGTGATACAAATAATTCTCTTCATATTGGACTCCGGATGCACGAAGCACATGACGGGGAATCTCAAGCTTCTAATTAACTTCGTGGAGAAGTTCCTGGGTACGGTCCGATTCGGAAATGATCAATTTGCACCGATCCTAGGATATGGAGATTTGGTTCAAGGGAATATCACGATTAAAAGGGTATACTACGTCGAAGGGCTCAATCACAATCTTTTCTCGGTTGGTCAATTATGTGATGCGGATTTGGAGGTTGCTTTCAGAAAGAAGACATGTTTTGTTCGTGATTATGATGGGAATGACTTACTTACCGGTACACGGGGTACTGATCTTTACATAATTTCACTTCAAGACACAACTTCATCAACTCCAATTTGCTTCATGGGTAAAGCTTCAACGACTCAGGCATGGTTATGGCATCAACGTTTATCTCATCTTATTTTTGATACCATCAACTTGCTTTCCAAGAAAGATATTGTGAGAGGCCTTCCAAGTTTGAAATTCATCAAAGATCATCTTTGTTCTTCTTGTGAACTTTGTAAAGCTAAACGCAGTAGCTTCAAAACAAAGACCACACCAAGCTCTAAAGGACGGTTAGATCTTCTTCACATGGATCTGTGTGGTCCCATGCGTGTTCAGAGTATCAATGGAAAGAAATATATTCTGGTAATTGTCGATGATTACTCACGGTACACATGGACTCACTTCTTGAGATCCAAGGATGAAACACCCGATGTTCTCATCAGCTTTCTTAAATTGATACAACGTGATCTTCAAGCTCAAGTTAAAGTGGTTCGTACTGACAAAGGTACAGAATTTTTGAATTCAAAACTGAGAAATTATTTTGAAGCCGAAGGGATTGAACATGAAACATCTATTGCTCGAACACTCGAACAAAACGGCGTTGTTGAAAGACGAAACCGTACTTTAGTTGAGGCTGCTCGAACATTATTATCCGCTTCAAAACTTCCACTATACGTTTGGGCAGAAGCCGTGTCAACCGCATGCTACACACAAAACCGCTCCTTAATTATCCCAAGACACGAAAAGACACCATATCACATAATTCATGATCGAAAACCTTCACTCAAACACCTTCATGTTTTTGGATGTACCTGTTACATTATTCGAGATGGTGAAAATTTGGATAAGATGAAAGAAAAAGGTGATGCATGTATTCTTGTGGGATATGCAACTCAGTCAAAGGGACATAGAGTGTACAACAAGAGAACAATATTGATAGTCGAGACTATTCACATCCGATTTGATGAATTACAAGAGATGGCACTTGAACAAAACAGTTTAAGTCCCGATCCTCAACGACAAACGACTTCCGTTCACAACCGCACGGAACTCAGAACTCAAGATCACAGCAATGAACCATCAAGTTCAACGCTGGTTCCAGAACATGTTCCTAGAGCTGATATCACAGTTGAAACGACAATTGAAGAGTTGGAAATGTTATATGGACCAATGTATGATGAATATTTCACGGGGGAGAAACAAGTTGTATCAAAGTCTTCCGCTGTCACTCATGATAAGAATGATGATACCGATCATCGTCAACAACCAGATACAACTTCATCTACTTCAACACGGGTTACTTCAGATTTAACTCCTCAGAATATCATTTCAACAATTGATCCTACAACTACTGTCATTGCTCCAGAGAACACAAATCAAGCAGACAATGCATTATCTGACGAAGACGAATTTCTCAACCCATTCGGTACACCGGTACACGAAACTGGAGAGTCTTCTACTCGCCATGTTGATCCGTCAAATATGCATACGTACTATCAACGACATCCTTCAACACATCATTGGACTAGAGATCATCCTTTGGTTCATTTCATTGGAAACCTTTCACAGCCCGTTCGTACAAGACGACAGCTTCACACCGATGGTGATGTTTGTATGTTCGTACTCGTCGTGAGTTCAGCTGAACCGAAAAACATCAAAGAAGCCATGGCTGATCACGCTTGGATTGAATCGATGACGGATGAACTTTAACAATTTGAAAGACTTAAAGTCTGGGAACTTGTTGACAGACCATACGATGTAATACCATTAAATCTTTGTTGGATCTGGAAAAACAAGATGGATGAAGAAAACACGATCATCAAGAATAAATCTAGGCTAGTGGCTAAAGGGTATGGACAGAAAGAGGGTATTGATTTTGAAGAATCATTTACACCAGTAGCTCGAATGGAAGCGGTCAGGATTTTCCTTGCTTATTCTGCACATAATGGATTCATCGTTTATCAAATGGACGTAAAGACCGCGTATCTAACGGTCCTTTGAAAGAAGAAGTTTATGTCACGCAGCCGGAAGGATTCGTCAATCCTCATTATCCTGACAAGGTGTATCGTCTCCAAAAAGCACTTTATGGACTCAAGCAAGCTCCAAGGGCGTGGTACGACGAGCTCTTGAAATTTCTGGTCTCCAAAGGTTTCTCAAAAGGTTCCATTGACTTAACTTTGTTCACTTATAATTATGGGGATGACATTTTGCTTGTGCAAATTTATGTTGACGACATTATTTTCAGGTCTACAAACCCAAAACTTTCAAAATGGTTTGAAAAAGTAATGCACAGCAGATTTGAAATGTCTATGATGGGTAATGTCCAACTTTTTAGTTGATTAAAAAGGTTTTGCTTACAAGATCTTTCTTTGCATTGCTCGTACCCAATTGATATATATGTCGTTGTTTCGTTCTCGGTATCTTCTTGAATCGATCACGGTCAAAAGTGGAATCGTTGTAATTGGTGACTAAAAAGGGGGAGCTTTGGTCTAAACCTACTAAAGTGGTAAGTGCTAGAAGTAATAAAATTGAACTAAAGATAATTACTGAGAATAATAATAAAGCTAGAATTTAAAACTGGAAAAACTGGAATAAAACTGGAAATTTACCTTATTCGGAATAATGGCTATCCGGAATATTTTGCCCTACTCGGAATGATCATGGCCATGCGGAATATTACCCTATGCGGAAACCCTATGCGGAATGTTTTTAATAGAAATCCTATGCGGAATGTTTTGAACAGAAACCCTATGCGGAATATTCGGATATTCCGAATAATCAACAAAATCTCAAACTCTATCCGGAATATGCTCTATGCGGAATATTTTAAAAGAATCCCTATGCGGAATATTTTAGCAGAAAGCCTATGCGGAATGTTTCGAAAAGAAAGCCTATGCGGAATGTTTTGATATGAAACACTATGCGGAATATTTTGATATTCCAAGTAAACAACACAATCAAAGCCTTGATCCGGAATATATGGATATTCCGAACCAACAGAAAACCCACAAATCCCCTTATCCGGAATCTGGGCAAGATGATGGTGCGAAGAACAGGGGAACGACTGAAACACAAATTTAACACAAAATTTTACCAAGTTTTTAATCAAAACTTAAACCAATTTCACCACTAATCATTTACCTAACGTAAACATCAATCCAAAACAACAAAAACACAAAACCCACTTACTTTTTATGATCAAACCAATAAAATGAAACTTGAATAACTTTGAATCATAAAGAGATGAAGAACAAGATGATAAAAAGATTAAAAGTAAACTTGTATTAATGATTTAAGATTCAACAAACAAAGTGGAAAGATTAAACTTACAAGATTGGAAGAAATCAAAGAAAAAATAAAAACCACTCCTTAAGGGAGATGGTTTTCTTCCTACGAACTCGGAGAAAAATATAACAGAAAAAGACTCCTGGAAATTGTGAATGGGAGGAGTATTTATAGGCTTCTTCCTTGGTTGGTGAGTGGGCTTTCTCCCTTTCTTTTTGTCTTCTCGTCTTTTCAGAAAAGTTGACGTTTTCGATTTCGATTCGGGATTTGTCGACGAATAAATTTAACTCGTCTTTTAATTTCTTCATTTAATCGACTTGAGTTTCTTCGACATAGGTAAATCTTCCATCTTTGGTCCTTTTCTTCGATAAATCTTCAAATAGGCTCATAGACTTCAAATCTTTTGCATCTCTTGGACTATAGACTTCGTCTTTTCGTCTTTTTCCTCGATAAAACCCGTGCAATCCCATGTTTTCTCCAATATTTATCCAGTAGGCTCTGAAAACACAATAAACACAAAAACCACGCATAATTCCAAACAAATGACATTAAATACGCGTTTTGGTCTTGTTTTAGTAAGAAATAAGTGGTAAAAGGATGGGTGTTTTCACACCTATCAAATCCCCTACACTTAACCATTGCCATGCCCTCATGCAATGCTTAGTGATAAAGCAAATATACACTTTTCTCATAATCAATCAACCTTGGCCTTATTAAAATTCTACTAAACAAAAAATTAAATACTAAGAGAGATTAAAGCTTTTAAAGGAGATAAAAGGATAGAAACCATTTTCACTTGAAAATAGCTATATGGATATAACTTGAAAAGAGATCAAGGACTTACATTAGGGCTTTGGTGCTGCGAAGATTTATCACCCTCAAGTTTCACGTTCCCCAAACTAAGCTTAAAAACGAGATCATTGTTATTATAAGTTAGCAATTCAAACACTTACACACATGGCTTAATTATATGCTTAAACTCCCTTATTCCTAGGTGTATCTCTTATATTTTATTTTTGTCTTAGAATGATCATGAAGATGCATTTTTGGACTTATTTTGATAGTTTATTTAGGCTGAAAGCAAAGTAGGACGATTTGATTAATAGTTAGCTAAAGGACAAAATCTCTTAAAACTGCTTCTCGGGATATCAAAAAGTTCATATCTTGGCATAACTCGGTTCACGATTCGAGACCTTTCTCGGGCCGATATTTGGCATGTACTTCATACTTCATATCTTGAGAGACGTTCTTGAGATAATGGTCTTCTCTTCGTTAATAGAGTTTCTTCACTTGGAGACTTTTGAGGGGTACTCCAACATTGTTGACCACGAATTCATGATTATTTCTTCAATCTCTAATTGGGATTTTGAGATTCAACGATCCGCCTCCTTTTCAGACTTGGATCTATTTATCCTCATACCTTGTTAGGGTCTTTTCGGATAGACTTCTCCATGATCTTTATGGGAGTTGATTGCTTTTCGTCGTGAGTCTTGATCATTCATATCGATTTTGGGAATAATGATTTTCACATCACCTTGGATCTTTAGCAATAAAATGGAATCCTCATGCCTTGTTAGGGCCTTTTTGGACTCGCCAATCTTCGCGCCCCGCTTCATAAGTTATGCCTTGGCTATGAACTCTTATCATTACCGAGCAACTTTTAAACGATCTTGGGCTAGAAGCTAAGTAACCTTTCAAATCGTACGACCTTACTTATTGCAGATAAATTATTAGCAAGTGATGGGAGAATAGGCAAATAATTACACCAAGTGAGCTTGTGCAAGAATACCGACTTATAATTGACTCTATCATTTCTCGTCCTCCACAATTTAAAATCTCAAGTAATGAGACTCGTGGATGCGTAGCCTAATAAACCGATTAAGGTCTACATGGTTAAGGATACTATCTAGAATAAACTCGGATAAGTCTATTCGGGTTGAGTCAAAATAATCGCAACAGGCCTAATATGTCAAAGATTTCAAAACTAGCTACACCACTTTATTAATATTTTTTTTGACTTTATTGCGGAATATATACATATGAAAGCAACGATAAAAATTTAAAAATTACGACTAAATGGCCAAAGTTAATTAAAAATGCTGAAAAAGATGATTTTCCGGTTAAATGAAGGCATTTTCATGGAAAAGTCCACTTAAAACATCGATAGAAGTCCCCCCTACACTTAAGATAAACATTGTCCTCAATGTTTAAGCATGTGGGAAAAATCTCCCCTACACTTATGACATTGTGCACGTTGGTTAAATCAAGCTAAGGAAGAGACGACTAAAGTGATCAATTTCGAATGTGAGTATGAAGAAGATTGAATCACGATAGTTGAGAGATAGAACCGGTATTGCGGATAACATGGGAGCACGGTTCTTCAAAGATTCCTAGAGTGCACGTATCCCTGTAATCACATCACCATACAAATACAAGCAACCTATATAGCTCCCCCTACACTTAGGATGAAAAACGGGAAAGGGGGATAGATACTCGGGTTGCCTCCCGAGGAGCGCTTGTTTTTGTTAACCGAGTCGCGATCCTGACTCGGTCCCGAACTAATTCATGGGAAACGTGGTGAGGGATGGAATCATCTCATGAGAGATGTCCTCACCAAAGTACAATTTCAAACGCTGGCCATTCACCTTAAAGTTGGGCCCATTTGGCTGAGAAAGCTCAATGGTGTCATAGAGAAAAACATTGGCGATGGTGAATGGACCAGACCAACGGCTCTTCAACTTGCCCGAGAAGATCTTCAACCGAGAGTTAAAGAGTAAGACTTGATCACCAACGTGGAACTCTCGGTTCTTGATTTTAGCATCGTGGATAATCTTGGTCTTCTCCTTGTAGATCAATGAGTTCTCGTAAGCTTCATTCCTCAATTCATGTAGCTCGTTGAGTTGAATCTTGCGAAGATCACCGGCTTTGTTGATGTCGAAGTTAGCCCACTTCAAGGCCCAGTATGCCTTATGTTCCAGCTCGATGGGGAGGTGGCAAGCTTTCCCGTACACAAGACGATAAGGTGTACAACCTATCGGCGTCTTATAGGCGGTTCGGAAAGCCCACAGAGCATCATCAAGTTTATCGGCCCACGAGGCACGATGCTCTCCCACAGTATGTTCCAAAATTCTTTTCAATCCACGGTTGGATATCTCGGCTTGACCGTTGGTTTGAGGATGGTAAGCGGTGGAAAGACGGTGATTGACACCATACTTAGCCATGACTCTTGCAGATTGATCGTTGCAAAAATGAGTCCCGCGGTCACTGATAATAGCACGAGGAACACCGAATCGAGCAAACAATTGATTCAAGAAATTACAAACCACCCTCGCGTCGTTAGTGGTAAAGCTTTGGCTTCAACCCATTTAGAAACGTAGTCAACAGCGACAAGGATGTATTTGTTGCCTTTAGAAGAAGGGAATGGCCCCATAAAGTCGATGCCCCATACATCAAAGATTTCACATTCTTGTATGAAATTTTGAGGCATCTCATCTTTATGTGTGATCTTGCCTTGTTTTTGGCAAGCATCACAATGTTTAACCATTTCGTGAGCATCACGATAAATGGTGGGCCAATAGAATCCCGAGTCAAACACTTTTTTGGCGGTGTACTTGGGACCAAAGTGACCACCGGTGGGTCCTTTGTGGCAAGCCTGGAGAATGTACAAAGCGGCCGATCCGTCAACACATCGGCGAATAATCAAGTTAGCGCATTGTTTGAATAGAAAGGGGTCATCCCAAAAGTAAGTCTTAACATCGTTCAAGAACTTCTTCTTTTGTTGCGATGTTAACCCTTTGATGAGAACACCACCCGCTAAGTAGTTTGCAATGTCGGCAAACCACGGGGTGTCATCAAGATTGAGATTAATAGACATTAAGGTCTCAAGGGGAAAAGAGTCATTGATCTCTTTTTTCGGATGATCCCCTTGATATGGATCCTCAAGTCTACTAAGATGATCTGCGGCTAGGTTTTCAGCACCCCTCTTGTCATGAATTTCAATGTTGAATTCTTGAAGGAGTAAAACCCAGCGGAGAAGTCTTGGCTTAGAGTCGTGTTTAGTCATCAAGTACTTTAACGCGGAAGGGTCCGTGTATATGATGGTGGTGGATAAAACAAGATAGGGGCGAAATTTCTCAAAAGCATAGACAACAGCTAAAAGCTCTTTTTCGGTTGTCGTATAATGCAATTGAGCCCCCGTCATTGTTTTGCTAGCATAGTGGATTGGTTGGAAGTGCTTGTTGATCCTTTGTCCCAAAACCGCACCAATAGCAAAGTCGCTAGCATCGCACATCAATTCAAAGGGTAGCTCCCAATTAGGGGTAACCAAGAACGGTGCCTCAGTTAGCTTATCCTTAAGAAGATTGAAGGCTTCGATACACTCTTTAGAAAAGATAAAAGGAGAATCTTTTTCCAAGAGGTGTGTCATCGGGCGAGCGATTTTAGAAAAATCCTGAATGAATCGACGATAGAAGCCCGCATGACCCAGAAAACTTCTCACACCCTTCACGGTTGAAGGTGGAGGTAATTTGGCTATGACATCTACTTTAGCACGGTCGACTTCAAGACCGGCTTTAGAGATTTTGTGTCCTAGCACAATGCCTTCTTTTACCATAAAACGACATTTTTCCCAATTCAGAACAAGGCGAGTGTCTTCGCACCGCTTAAGCATACGTTCCAAATTGGCAAGGCAAGAAGAGAAGGAATCCCCAAAGACCGAGAAATCATCCATGAAGACTTCCATGATTTGCTCAACCATGTCATGGAAGATAGCCAACATGCACCTTTGGAAAGTCCCGGGGGCATTGCATAAGCCAAAAGGCATCCTTTTGTAGGCAAATGTGCCATAGGGACAAGTGAATGTTGTCTTCTCTTGATCTTGGGGATCGATGGGTATTTGGAAATAACCCGAGAAACCATCAAGAAAGCAGTAATATTCATTACCCGCTAAACGTTCAAGCATTTGGTCCATAAAAGGTAGAGGGAAATGATCCTTTCTCGTGGCATCATTGAGTTTGCGGTAGTCTATACAAACTCTCCACCCAGTAACGAGACGTGTAGGAATCAACTCGTTGTTTTGATTAGGCACAACGGTAATTCCGCCTTTCTTAGGCACACAATGGACTGGACTAACCCATGGTGAATCTGAAATAGGGTAGATCATACCTGCATCAAGAAGTTTGATAACCTCTTTTTTGATGACTTCATGGATTTTAGGATTCACCCTTCGTTGGCTTTGAATTGTGGGCTTGAAGTCGTCCTCCATGAGAATTTTATGTCTGCAAAAGTGAGGATCAATTCCGCGAATGTCGGAGATTTTCCAAGCGATAGCTTTTTTATGCTTCTTCAACACGGCGATAAGTCGGGACTTTTCTTCTTCTTTCAGGTCCTTCGCGATGATGACCGGTAACTTCTCGTTGTCTTCAAGAAAAACGTACTCTAGATGAGGAGGTAGGTCTTTAAGCTCAAGAGTAGGAGGATCCTCAATAGATGGTGTAACTAACGATGGTTCATCATTAGTCACCTCTTTAGGAGAGGGAGAAGGAAACGGGTCTTCATTGAGAAGTCTCTCAATAGTACGAATGTCTTCATCCCAATCAGTGGAAGAATCATCATACTTAATATCGAGAGGACCCAAGCTAGCTTCGAAATCATCCAAGTCACTTTCTCCAAAAGGAGTCAATGCCGGAGCAATTGAGGCAACGGTCTCAACATTGGGTAGAGAAGAGAGAGTACTTTTGCAAGCATCACGAAAATGTTCTTCACAAGCCTCATCGAGAACATCAATAGCATTAACACTCTCATATGAATAAGGTTGCTTAGAAATCTTACCCATGTTGAAGAAAATTTTATCGTCACCAACTCTCATGATTATTTCGCCCGCGGCTACATCAATGAGAGTGTGACCGGTCCTCAGGAAGGGACGTCCAACGATTAATGGAACACGGGGGTCCATCTCGTAGTCAACGACAACAAAATCCGCCGGGAAGGTGAATTTGTCGACGCCAACAAAGACATCTTCGGCTATCCCCACTGGATACGTAACCGTACGTTTAGCTAATTCCAAAGTCATTTTGGTAGGGACTGGCTCGGGGAGAGATAATTGCTTCCAAACACTTAAAGGCATTAAGTTTATACTGGCACCTAGATCGGCTAGGGCCATGCAATTCTCTACTCACGGGAAGTTGCAAGGAATCAAGAAGCGACCCGGATCACCAAGTTTGGTGGGCAATTTCCTTAAGAGCACTGCGGAGCAGTTCTCATTAAGTTGGGTCTGAGCAATGTCAAGAAGCTTCTCCTTGTCACTTAGAAGATCTTTAAACATCTTAGCGTATTTGGGCATGTGAGCGAGAGCCTCGGCAAAGGAGATGTTAAAATTCAATTGTTTAAACATTTTGAGAAAGTTTGAAACTTGAATATCATCCTTGCTCTTTTGCTTCTTTTTCCTCAACCTTGAAGGATAAGGTATATTGGATGAAGAAGAAGGCTTTAGGGGAGTAGGATCACTCACAACCATGGGTGGTGGGTAAATGAGGATAGAAGGCAAAGGAGGTGGGGAAAGTTGCTCTTTTTCCTTGTTCACAATCACGGGTGGAGGTGTAGGAAGCTCGGGTTCCGTATAACCTTTTCCACTACGAGTGGTGATTTCTTTCATCTCCCCTCTTGGATTCGCAACGGTGTTACTCGGAAGAATACCCGAAGAATAGGGTTGATTACCTTGGATGAGCGAACCGATCATATCACGTATGTTAAGCGCTTGAGTGCTGAAAGAGTCTCTGATGTCTGCGCGAATTTCATTGCTTTGTTTTGCCATGTCATTCCTTAGCTCGGCTCGAATATCGCTCCCTTGTTTCGCCATGTCATTCTTCAAGTTGACAAATTGACTCTGAAGATTCGTCACCATCTCTCGATTAGTCTTCATGAACGTCTCGACGTCTTGATTCAATGCCATCGGTTGATTGTGAGGTGGAGCTTGGTAAGCTTGAGAATTTCCTTGAGTCGTGTATGGGTTTCTTTGGGATTGATATTGATTGTTAGCACGAGGTTGGGATTGGTTGTTTCGGTTATAGCTTTGTTGTTGGTTTTGGTTTGTAGGAGGGAAACCGGGTGGAGCAAGATAGTTATTGGAACGATAACTTAGCAAGCTACGGTCTCCTTGAGGGCGAGCTTGATAGCCTCCCGTGGGATAAGTACCGTATGCTGCGTTAACGTTTTCAGAAAAATTGCCTTGAGTAGAAGGACAATCATTGTAAGAATGAGGACCACCACATGTGTCACAAGAAATAGAAACGGCTTTAGCTTGTTGAAAGTGGTTTGTGGCCATGGTCATGAAATTCTTGTTCATCTCAGCGAGTTGTCGAGAAATTTCAGTCATCTCAGGATTGGAAGTAGTAGAAGAAACATTGACTCTCGAGTTAGATCTTGAGGATGCGGATGAATCCCACTTCTTGTGGTGAGTAGTCATGTTTTTAATCAACTCTCTACACTCCTCCGGTCTCCTTTTCATAAAAGTACCACCGGCGGCGTCGTTGATCGTGTCACGATCACGAAAAGTGAGACCATTGTAGAAAGTATCAATGAGAGTGACGGGGAGCATGTTGTGATTTGGACAGCGGTCGATCAAATCATTGTATCGTTCCCAAGCATCAAAGAGAGATTCATCATTGTCTTGCATGAATCCACTAATTTGGTTACGAAGGCTCGTGACCATGGATGGTGGGAAGTAGCGCGACAAAAAGCGTTGAGTCATGTCGTCCCAAGTATGAATAGAGTTCTTTGGGAGACGGTCAAACCATTTTTCGGCATGCTGAGAAAGCGAGTGGGGAAAGAGTTGGAGGCGAAGGTCATCCATAGAAACACCGGGGGACTTCATGCTTTGGGTGATTGTAATGAATTTGTCGAGGTGTTTGTTGGCATCATCATCCGGAATTCCGCGAAATGGGTTAGTTTGCACTTGTTGGATCATGTGATGCTTCAACGAAAGCTCCTGAGCCGTGACATGCATTGGCGCAATCGGGTCTCCACGTCCGTTCATCGTAGGTTGGCATAGCTCCTCCATGGTTCGTAGGTCGGGTAAGGGTGGATTATTCATGTTTTGGTGGGGTGGATTATTATTGTTGTTGTTTGGGAGGGGTGGATTATTATTGTTGTTGTTGTGTACACCGGCTATGTCTAAATCTTCGAGAGTCTCGGGCTCTGAATAAGACGTTGATCGAGTACGCATACACTAAAAAGAAAATGCAAGAGAAAATATTTTTGGTTTTTATAGGTTTTTTAATGTTTTTGTATTTTTGAAAATTTTATATTTTTATGGGTTTTTTGAAATCTTTGTGCTTGAAAATAACGTTCCCGAAAGAACGGATCCCAAAATCCAATTTTTTCTCACAAGAAACCGTTGATCTTTACGAAAAGAGCCGGCAGCGGCGCCATTTTAATAACTGACTTTTAGTTTGGTTAATAAAAGGTTTTGCTTGCAAGATCTTTCTTTGCGTTGCTCGTACCCAATTGATATATATGTCGTTGTTTCGTTCTCGGTATCTTCTCGAATCGATCACGGTCAAAAGTGGAATCGTTGTAATTGGTGACTCAAAAGGGGGAGCTTTGGTCTAAACCTACTAAAGTGGTAAGTGCTAGAAGTAATAAAACTGAACTAAAGATAATTACTGAGAATAATAATAAAGCTAGAATTTAAAACTGGAAAAACTGGAATAAATCTGGAAATTTACCTTATTCGGAATAATGGCTATCCGGAATATTTGCCCTACTCGGAATGATCATGGCCATGCGGAATATTACCCTATGCGGAAACCCTATGCGGAATGTTTTTAACAGAAATCCTATGCGGAATGTTTTGAACAGAAACCCTATGCGGAATATTCGGATATTCCGAATAATCAACAAAATCTCAAACTCTATCCGGAATATGCTCTATGCGGAATATTTTAAAAGAATCCCTATGCGGAATATTTTAGCAGAAAGCCTATGCGGAATGTTTCGAAAAGAAAGCCTATGCGGAATGTTTTGATATGAAACTCTATGCGGAATATTTTGATATTCCGAGTAAACAACACAATCAAAGCCTTGATCCGGAATATATGGATATTCCGAACCAACAGAAAACCCACAAATCCCCTTATCCGGAATCTGGGCAAGATGATGGTGCGAAGAACAGGGGAACGACTGAAATACAAATTTAACACAAAATTTTACCAAGTTTTTAATCAAAACTTAAACCAATTTCACCACTAATCATTTACCTAAGGTAAACATCAATCCAAAACAACAAAACACAAAACCCACTTACTTTTTATGATCAAACCAATAAAATGAAACTTGAAGAACTTTGAATCATAAAGAGATGAAGAACAAGATGATAAAAAGATTAAAAGTAAACTTGTATTAATGATTTAAGATTCAACAAACAAAGTGGAAAGATTAAACTTACAAGATTGGAAGAAATCAAAGAAAAAATGAAAACCACTCCTTAAGGGAGATGGTTTTCTTCCTACGAACTCGGAGAAAAATATAACAGAAAAAGACTCCTGGAAATTGTGAATGGGAGGAGTATTTATAAGCTTTTCCCTTGGTTGGTGAGTGGGCTTTCTCCCTTTCTTTTTGTCTTCTCGTCTTTTCAGAAAAGTTGACGTTTTCGATTTTGATTCGGGATTTGTCGACGAATAAACTTAACTCGTCTTTTAATTTCTTCATTTAATCGACTTGAGTTTCTTCGACATAGGTAAATCTTCCATCTTTGGTCCTTTTCTTCGATAAATCTTCAAATAGGCTCATTGACTTCAAATCGTTTGCATCTCTTGGACTATAGACTTCGTCTTCTCGTCTTTTTCCTCGATAAAACCCGTGCAATCCCATGTTTTCTCCAATATTTATCCAGTAGGCTCTGAAAATACAATAAACACAAAAACCACGCATAATTCCAAACAAATGACATTAGATACGCGTTTTGGTCTTGTTTTAGTAAGAAATAAGTGGTAAAAGGATGGGTGTTTTCACACCTATCACTGGGCGAACAAAAATTCTTTCTAGGAATTCAAGTTCACCAATCCCCAAGTGGTATCTTTATTAACCAAGCTAAGTATTGTCAAGAGATAATCACAAAGCATAGTATGACATCATGTGACCCCGTTGGGACACCATTATCAATCACATCCCTAGATGCTGATTTAGAGGGATTACCCATAGATCAAACGAGATATCGTTCCATGATCAGGTCCCTCATGTACTTGACAGCAAGCAGACCTGATATTCATCATGCTACATGTTATTATGCACGATATCAAGCACGACCCACTGAAAAGCACCTCAAGCAGGTTAAACGGATCTTTCGGTACCTTAAGAATACCATTCACATGGGACTCTGGTATCCGAGGGAAATCGGTTTCTTTCTAACGGCCTATTCAGATTCTGATCATGCAGGGTGTCTTGATACACGTAATAGTACTTCTGGTGGTGCACAATTTCTAGGTCAAGACAAGCTTGTGGGATGGTCTTCCAAGAAACAGGATTGCACGTCACTTTCATCAGCTGAAGCGGAGTATGTGTCTCTATCTGCGTGTTGTGCTCAAGTTCTTTGGATGAGAACACAACTCACGGATTATGGCTTCCATTTTGATAAAGTACCTATGTACTGTGACTCAAAGTCGGCCATAGCCATCTCCTGCAATCCGGTACAGCATTCCCGCACGAAGCACACTGATGTCAGATATCACTTCATTAAGGAACAAGTTGAAAAGGGTATTGTTGAATTATACTTTGTTGGAACTGATTACCAATTAGCTGACTTGTTTACAAAAGCTCTTTCGAAAGAGAGGTTTGCGTATCTTGTTAGGCAAATTAGTATGAGATGTTTGACTACAGCAGAACTGGAGATTCTGGAAAAGAAGCCTGCTTGATTCATCTATCAAACATCTATATTGTAAATATTAATGAAAAAGCAAAATACTAAATTAAAAAATCTTTGATAATCCAAAAATATTCTTCTCGACATGTCTTTCAGTATCGATAATATGGACGTACCTAGAAATGTCGCTAAATAACGACACGGGTGTGTACATAAAGCTCGAATGAAAGTTGTAAATATTTTTCAAAACATGTCATTTCTATCTTTTCAAAAGGAAATTGTCTATTTTGGACAATATTTCCAACAACGGGTAGAGCAATCTATCTTGGGTTGAGCTTGTCACAAAACATTCAACGTTTTGAGCTCAACACAATGGCTTGTAATCACCTTCAGATTGCAACCCGGATCTAAATTTACAGGGGAGTGTACGCTTTTGTGCTCTTACCCTTAGCAAATGAAGTTAAATCTTCTTACACTTGAGTGGATTCGTCAAGACATTCAAAGTCTATGAACTCAAGTTTATGCTTTAGAAAAACCTTTTCATCAAAAAGAATTGATTTTTCAAACAACGTTGAACACAATTTTTTCAAGAATTTGTCAATGATATTCAAAATCTTTCATAAATTGTGTGTTCAACAACTCCCATCCTCAAAAGTTTAATGTGGATCAAATCCTCGTAATGACAATTCCATTGGATCAATTTTTGAGGGGGAGCGTTCCAATATCATGCTAAGTTCGACACATTGTTCTCCCGAAGATTTTCAAGACTATTTTTCAAAATATATTTTAATCAAATTTGGTATCTCTAATATCAAAAGATTTTATATATTAGAGATAGGGGAGAAAATGTGATTAAAATGTGATCTAAAGACTCAAGCACTCCTGGTTACGATCAAATACCCACAACATCTTTATTTCACGACGTTATTGGTGTCAAAAGGATGGTTAGGTTTAAGTCCTATGATCCAACCAGAACCGGAGAGATCTTCCCAGGGACAATCCAATAGATTATTTGTAACACTCTTAATTTTCGTATCGGTACAGCGGAAGGGTATTTTAGAGTGTTACGAGATAGCACAATAACTCTAATCATAGACAACACATAAAAATGGTTGTACATGGTTCAACATACATTCATTCGATAAAAAGTTTTAAAGTGTACAACAGGTCCCAAATTATACAGGTCATTAAGTTTACAAAACATATATCGAATGAACATTTTTATTATTATGTGGGCCATCAGAGTCGATCTCCATCCGGATTACCTTCAAGCACCTGAGATAAAAACATGCAAAAATCATATCAGCGAATGCCGAGTGAATTCATAGAGTTTAATAAAACCGTTATATAAAATAATCGTTGAAATCAGAACACAAGTATAATATCAGAATTAAGTCCTCGTATTGCTAGTCAGGCAATATTAAAATCAAGCATACATCTTAAACTGTCCATGAGACCGCAGCCTCAATATTACCATTATAGGTAATATTATTATCGTTATTAACATCGTATCATATCGGATATTTAGATTATATAGGATTCATTTAGATTATTATTAGCCGCATGACATTGTTACCTTACTATCAAAACAACAGGCCGCGGACCCGACAAACAATTTGCCCATCTAAGTTAGCGTGTCGTCACAAAAATCACGCTATGTAAATCTTCTCATACATAAATTCGCTTACCAATCAATGTGGTACGATGGGGATCAACCGTCAAGGCGCGAACTGGAGTGATCGTCCCCAAATAGTACTATCATATGCATATGCGTCTACCAAATCCCGGTAGTTCACAATTCATGCTAATGGGACTTTGAGTGACATAACCTAACTACTAATAATCCTTTTATCTCTTTTATTGGGTCATCGCATCATTCGGGTCCATATCATTAAGCATACCATCGGGACTACTTGTGTTCTATTTTTATCAAAAACTAGCATGTTATCTCCCTCGCGGGTTTACAAATCATTTTATAAAACATTTAAAAGAGTGTGAGGCTATGAACTCACATTGATAATGAAAGGCGGATTATCGGCTACGGGCGTGCTTCGGTCACGGAAACCTATATAAATAATAATCGGTCTTAGACTTTTGTCCAATGACTTTATCAAAATAACAAATATACATATGATGATTTTGTACATATGATGATGATCAAGTGGGTTTATATATTATTATTTACTTATTTTAGTGTTTATGTATTGGTAACTTTTTACTAGTTTACTAATTTTACCTATTTACATGTTTTAAGTCCAATAAGCTTATTATAGGTTATTTAACTTGTATTAATCCATTTTATACTTGTATTATCAGTATTTATACTTTACATGTTGGGCCCAAATGGGTTAAGCCCAATAAGTAATTTTTATAAGTGTTTAACTTATTTATTAGTCCAAATATGCTTACTTAGCTCTTTAATGTCCGTACGTCCTACAGTTCGGGTTTTATCGGTTTTTACTTGTATTAGTTACTTATATATCAGTATATGACTTTTAAAAACTTTACATTAGATGGGTTTGATCGTCTAAGTTTTAATTGGCGAAAAACGTTAATTTTAAGGTAATAGCCAAAAAAGTCGTAAAAATCATGTTTATAGTTTTTATAACTTAGAAATCTTATTCAACTACCATTTTTATAAAGTTTCCATTTATTTAACTTTATACATATTTATATAAATGAAATTTATAAGTTAGTGGGTTTTAATTTCACATTTTATACTATATTATTTGAGTGCTTATATAATAGTATTAAACATTAATTCTTCAAAATCTGATTTTTAGTTTCATCTTCACCATTTTTATCATATCTTGAGTTCTATAATGAGATAGAAGCTTATTTTTGGATGGCATAAACTTCATATTATGTGCTACAAATAAGTTAGTTAAAGATACTGCTCATTCCATGTCTAACTATCCTTAACAGTCCCTACAAAACAGACTATTCAGATTAGCACACTCATCTTGTTTTGATCATATCTCACTCATTTTGATGATTCCATTGCATGGCCAACTCTCACATGTGTATGACATCTAACACTTACTGTAAATGGATACCACCATGCATATTTATCAGTTTATGACTTGGTTACTTATTGTTTTTATACAGCTAACAATTTAAGCAAGATTTTAGCCTTGTTTCTTATGGTTATTCATCTTTTTAATCATATTTATCAACACTTGATCCCCACACAACATTTTTATCATCATATACATATACAATAAGAAAGAAAATGAATTTGATCTTTACAAAAATAACAAGAGAAATGGAAAGGATGATCTTCTTTACCAACCAAGATTATATCTTGTTTTTGGATGACAATAACTTGATGAACATCAAATATATCTCCAAGATCATCAACCACCAAGATAGTTTGTTGAGAAATTAGCCCTAGGACACAAGCAAATCACATCCTTTGTTGTTAATATGGCCACCAATCAATCAAGGCTTCAAGGTTTCTCCATAATATGGCTAGATAACATGTAACTAGTGGCTAGAAAAGATCAAATGATGGTGTAGGATGGTGAAGTGGGACGGCAAGGATGAGAGGGAGAGAGTACGTGTGAGTTGTTTGCATGTAAAATGGAAGTAAATGGGAAAGGCTAGTGGTTTTTCTAGTTTTGGTGGGTGAAATAAGCTTCAATGTGAAGCTAACTTACATGTGTAAGTTAGTTTAGTGTAAGGATGCCACATCAAAGGATGTGGTGTCCTCTTTTGGCTGTCCATAGTTAGTGGGGTGGGATAAACTTGTTTTGTCCCATCCCGCTAATTTACGGGTATTCCTCGATTCTAGTTTCCTCTATTTGCGTGCCCTCGGGTCGTTTTACGAAAAACGTTTTTATAAATTATGAATCAACGGCACAAAACGAATCTAATAAAAATTGTCTCATAAAAAACGGAGTTCAAAAACGTAAATACGTAATCCTAAGGTTTCCGGTTTAGTCGTAAAGGACGCTAAATTATGCACGTAAGCCCAAATTTAAATCCGTAAATTGTGAGTTCAGCAACCAACACAAAAATAAGTTTCAAAATATTATACGAGAAAATAATTCACTACCTGAAAATGTTAGATTGTCACAGCTTTTCCTCCTAAAAGGGATCAACGTCCTCGTGATCCATTTCATTTTGATGTCCGTTTCTTATTGAAATCAAAGAGGTGCGGATAATTCTTCCACATTTCGTCCTCTCGTTCCCAAGTATATTCCGGTCCATGCTTTGAATTCCATCGGATCTTGACAATAGGTATCCGACTTTGTTTCAGTTGCTTTACCTCACGATCCATAACCTCTACGGGTTCTTCGATAAAATGCAACTTCCCATCTATTCGAACCTTATCCAACGAAATTTTCTCATCACTCACTGCTAGACATTTCTTCAAATTAGATACACGGAATGTGTTGTGAACACCATGAAGTTCTGGGGGTAACTCTAGTTTGTAAGCCATCGGACCTACTCTAGATAAAATCTTAAAGGATCCAATATAGCGGGGATTAATTTTTCCTCGCTTTCCAAATCTTATAACGCCTTTCCATGGCGATACTTTCAACATTACTCGGTCACCCACTTTAAACTCCATCGGTTTCCGCCACACATCCCCGTAACTTTTCTGTCTACTACGGCAGTCAACAACCTATTCTTAATCTGAACTATCATCTCCGTAGTCTCCCAGATCAATTCCGGTCCCGTGAGCTAGGTATCCCCAACTTCACTCCAACATACAGGAGATCTACACTTCCTACCATACAAAGCTTCAAACGGTTCAGCCTTAATACTAGAATGGTAACTATTGTTATACGAAAACTCTGCTAAAGGCAAATGTTTATCCCAATTCTTACCAAAATCTAACACACAAGCTCTCAACATATCTTCTAGTGTTTGTATCGTCCTTTCACTCTGCCCATCAGTCTGGGGGTGATAAGCAGTGCTCATGTCGAGATTCATTCCCAAAGATCTTTGGAGAGATTTCCAAAAATTCGATGTGAATCTAGGATCTCGATCTGAAATGATCGATACAGGCACTCCATGCTTGCATACAACATTATCAAGGTATATACGAGTCAGCTTCTCCAGTGAGAACTGCTCTTTAACCAGAATGAAGTGTGCTAATTTGGTCAGTCTGTCGACAATAACCCAAATCGAGTTGTTTCCAGATGATGTTCTAGGAAGCTTGGTGATAAAGTCCATCGTAATTAGCTCCCACTTCCATTCAGGAATCTTTGGTTGTTGTAGTAGTCCTGATGGCTTTTGATGTTCAGCTTTGACTCTACCACAAGTCAAGCATTGAAGAACATACATAGCAATATCGACTTTCATATTCGGCCACCAGTACAACTTCTTCAAATCATGGTACATCTTATCAGATCCCGGATGAATGGAATACTTATATTTATGGGATTCTAACATAATCAAATCTCTTAAGCCTCCAAACTTAGGTATCCACATACAACCTCTTAAGCATTTCACTCCATCAGCTCTAACCTCTAAGGATCTCCTTCTCCTCGGAACCCTTCATTAACAAAATTTTCTTTCTTACAGGCTTCTATTTGCGCATTTCTAATTTGCAAAGGCAAATTATTGTGCACGGTCAAGACTAGAGAACGTACCCTGATAGGCTCTCTATCTTTCCTACTTAATGCATCGGCAACGACATTGGCTTTTCCTAGGTGATATTTTATATCACAATCATAATCACTTAACAACTCTATCCATCTTCGTTGCCTCATGTTTAATTCCTTCTGATCAAGAATATACTGTAGGCTTTTGTGATCGGTGAATACCGTACACTTGGTGCCATACAGATAATGTCTCCACAACCTATGAGCAAAGACTACAGCTCCTAACTCAAGATCATAAGTAGTATAATTCTCCTCATTCTTCCTTAATTGCCTAGAAGCATAAGCTATCACTTTCTCTCGTTGCATCAAAACAGCTCCATAGCCTCTAAGATATGCATCACAATACACTACAAAATCTTCACTCCTGTCGGGTAATGATAAAATTGGCGCACTACATAATTTTTTCTTCAATGTCTGAAATGCTCCATCTTCATCACTTCCCCAAACGAAAGGTTTATTCTTCTGGGTAAGCTTAGTCAAGGGTTTAGCTATTAAAGAAAATTCTTTAATGAATCGCCTATAATAGCCAGCCAATCCTAAGAACTGTCGCACTTACGTTGGCGTTGTCGGTGCAGACCAATTCTTAATGGCTTCAACCTTTGCAGGATCAACATGAATTCCGTCTTTGTTAATCACATGACCAAGAAATTGCACAGAATCTAACCAAAAATCACATTTCAAAAACTTAGCATACAACTTTTCATCCTTTAACAAACTCAAAATAATCCTTAAATGTTCTCTATGTTCATCTTCGTTCTTAGAATAGAAAAGAATATCGTCAATAAACATAATCACAAATTTATCCAAGTAGGGCTTGCACACTCGATTCATTAAATCCATGAAAACCGCAGGTGCGTTAGTTAACCCAAATGGCATTACTTGGAATTCATAGTGTCCATAACGAGTTCTAAATGCAGTTATAGGAATATCTTCTTCACGGACGCGAAGTTGGTGATATCCTGACCGCAAATCTATTTTAGAATACACACTAGATCCTTGTAGTTGATCAAACAAATCATCAATCCTAGGTAAAGGATATCGATTTTTAATTGTCAACTTATTCAGTTCCTTATAATCAATGCACATACGGAAAGATCCATCCTTCTTCTTAACGAACAAGACTGGAGCTCCCCAAGGCGACGAGCTCGGTCGAATAAAACCTTTATCAGACAACTCCTTAAGTTGCTCAGATAACTCCTTTAATTCAAAAGGGGCTAATCGGTATGGCGCACGTGCTACCAGTGCAGCACCAGGAATTAAATCGATTCGAAACTCTACTTGCCTTATCGGTGGAAGTCCAGGTAAATCTTTAGGAAATACCTCAGGAAATTCACAAATAATAGGTACATCTTCCAATCGTTTCTCCCTAGACTCATTCCCGGTCACTTGAGCTAAGAATAACTCGCAACCGTTCCTGATGTACTTTTGGATTTTAATACATGAAACGATTTTTAAACGGGATTCACCTCGATTACCATCAATTACTAACGTTCTATTCCTAAGAGGAATCTTAACCTTCTTCTCTCCACATAAAATAGTAGCATTATTCAACGACAACCAATCCATACCAATAATAATATCAAAACTACCTAATTCTATCAACATCAAATGAATTAGAAAGGAATAGTTCAAGAGATTTAGAGAGCATCTTTCTAATAGCTTATTAGTTTTCACTAATTTACCATCAGCCAATTCCACCTCGTAACTGGTATTTATCTCAACAGGTTCAATGTCAATAAGGGCACTAAATTTAGTGGATACAAAGCTCCTATCAGCACCCGAATCAAATAAAGCAACAGCATAATGATTGTTGAGTAAAAACGTACCAGTAACTACATTTGGATCCTCTTTCTTCACCTCGACTGTTCCAAGTTGATAAACACCACCCTGGGGGTTTCTTCCAGGTACAATCGCTTTCAACTTGGGGCATTCCGATTTCCTATGACCTTCTTCATTGCAGTTGAAGCAAATGGTTCTCTTCTTACACCTTTCAACCTTGTGTCCAAGCTTTCCGCAATTTCGGCACTTTCAGCAATCGCCAGCATGCCTCTTGTTGCCAAACTTAGGACATCTATCATCGTTGCGCGGTGTGTTGTTGGTAAGAGCATTTGCATTCCCCTTTCTTTGGTTCTGACGGCGATTAAAATTCTTCTTATTATCACCTCTATCTACACGATCATTGTCTCCTTTTCTTTTCTCACCAACACGGGCTTCATCTTCCCTATCCTGAATTATCTGTCCAATGAGTTGGTAAGCCATTCGAACAACATCATCAATGGTCAGTGGTTTCGATGATGTCACGTCCCCCCCGGATATTCTTGGTCAACCCTTTAATATATTGTTCAATTTGGATCTCTTCGGGTTCCACCAATCGAGGACATAGCAAGGCCAACTCATGGAATTGGTTTGTGTAACTATCAATGTCCACACCTTTCATTCTCAAATGAATCAACTCTTGTTCTAACCTAATGATCACACTACGGGGACAAAACTCCAAAGTCATCCACTTCTTAATTTCAGCCCAAGGAGTAGCATTAGCAACATCAATACCCATGAAAGCAATTCTCCCGTTCCACCAAGTCAACGCACGACCTTTAAGAGTAGCCATAGCAAAAGTCACCTTATCTTCCTCCTTACACTTACTAATCCGAAACACCGACTCAATCTTCTCAATCCACTGGCTTAATCCTACATCACCTTCAGTTCCATTAAAAGGTAGAGGTTCACACTTCATGAACGTCACATAAGTACAGCCACCAACTTCAGGTGCATTAGTTCCAAGTCCTCCTATATTTCCTCCAGCATTAGCATTCACATTATTATCATTCACATTCACATTAGTACCACCAATCCCACTACCGCCAGCTCCACTACCGCCAGCTCCACTACCGCCAGCTCCATTACCGCCAGCTCCACTACCGCAAGCTTCATTTCTAGCATTTGCCATAAATTCAGTCATAGATGCGGTAACTTGCTCCGTAATAATCCTACGTACATCATCCTCAGTCACAGCTTTCTTGGGCGGCATATTTCTATAATTTCACAATTTCAAAGTATTAAGCATTCACCCAACAAGGGATTCATATAATATGGATTGAATTCATAATCAAAATACAAATAAGGCACAATATAGAATTCAAGACAAGATACATATTTCATTGGATTTGAAACAAAAGCATTGTCTTAATTACATCCCATATCAAAGTTCTAGCACTATACATACTCAAAATTTATGCCAGGTCTACTACTAACAAGTAGGTTTAGTTAAAGTTACAAAAGGTACAAAAGATACAAAGGTCACTACTAAACACAGACTGGTCTACTGAGAACCGCCAAATGGTCCATCATCCATCGTCTTCTGTATCTTTGTCGGACGAACACTAGACACATCTTCAGCTGGGCGCTTACGGATCACTCCTCTTTCAACCATGTCAGCATAAAATCTACTATTCCAACCCACAGATATATTCAACTCCTTCTCAGCTTTCTCACGCATTGCACGAGCTACATTCAACTGAATCTCCATATAATTCACCTTTTTCTTCATAGCAGCAAACTCACCACTTTCTAACACCGATAACCTCCTAAAAGCCTCATTCAACCCACGCTCTACATCAGTCAAATCCAAACTAAGCAATTCCTTCTCTTTCTCACCAACCTTAGTCTTCGACTCCAAATAAGCAACATGAGTTTGAACAACACCTAATCTAATCTCTGTCATACTACTCTTAACACGGGAAGCATCTAAATCGCGTCTCAAGGCCCATGGTGCAAGACCATCCATATGAGTAGCCTCTCGAGCACTAGACGACTCTCATATCACACGTCTACGAGTAGCAATACCATCAGTACCGTCAGGTGCATTATCATCCTCATCCTCCTTTGACTCAGAATCAAATTCAGACGATTCAGACATTTCATCCCTAGGTAGCTCAACCTCAGAATCAGACAAATAAATTGGTGGGGGTAAGGGCTCGCCTTCATAAGGGTAAATAAGCTCGGCTTCCTCATCCTTATCAACCTCATCGTCTATACCTATATCCTCCTCGACATCCTCGTCGCCAAACTCATCATCTAAATTATCTAACCCAATCTCATCCTCATCATTCTCAATATCAACATTATCAATCTCATTCTCTACCATATCAACCTGAGGGGAAATCTGATCTCCTAGTCCTATCTCGAGCTCGGGATCCTCAAATGGTTCCTCCTCATCATCCATATCATAATCTACTAAGTCTAAATAAGGATCATCATCAACATTAGGTTCGGGAATAACATGGTTCTCTACAAGAATATTAGGGTCAGCCATGACAATCTGCATTTATATATATATCTCGTATTAGGATATCATACTTATTAAACAATTACATACTGAAACTACGATATATACATATATATAAATTAAATTATATATATCAAAATATATATCTTCTCAATAGGGCTTGTTGGTAACATGGAGATCTTTGGCACCGTTATAGTCAAAAGATTTTTCAAATATTTTCTCAAATGTTCATAGTTAAAAGATTTTGAAAAGTTTTGTTCAAAACATTGGTTTTTAAAATCTTTTGTTCTCTATAACGAGAGCTCTGGTACCAAACTATAACACTCTCAATTTTCGTATCGGTACAGCGGAAGGGTCTTTTAGAGTGTTACGGGATAGCACAATAACTCCAATCATAGACAACACATAAAAATGGTTGTACAAGGTTCAACATACATTCATTCGATAAAAAGTTTTAAAGTGTACAACAGGTCCCAAATTATACAGGTCATTAAGTTTACAAAACATAGATCGAATGAACATTTTTATTATTATGTGGGCCATCAGAGTCGATCTCCATCCTTAATACCTTCAAGCACCTGAGATAAAAACATGCAAAAATCATATCAGCGAATGCCGAGTGAATTCATAGAGTTTAATAAAACCGTTATATAAAACAATCGTTGAAATCAGAACACAAGTATAATATCAGAAGTAAGTCCTCGTATTGCTAGTCAGGCAATATAAAAATCAAGCATACATCTTAAACCGTCCATGAGACCGTATCCTCAATATTACCATTATAGGTAATATTATTATCGTTATTAACATCGTATCATATCGGATATTTAGATTATATAGGATTCATTTGGATTATTATTAGCCGCATGACATTGTTACCTTACTATCAAAACAACGGGCCGTGAACCCGACAAACAATTTTCCCATCTAAGTTAGCGTGTCGTCACAAAAATCATGCTATGTAAATCTTCTCATACATAAATTCGCTTACCAATCAATGTGGTACGACGGGGATCAACCGTCAAGGCGCGAACTGGGGTGATCGTCCCCAAATAGTACTATAATATGCATAAGCGTCTACCAAATCCTGGTAGTTCACAATTCATGCTAATGGGACTTTGAGTGACATAACCTAACTACTAATAATCCTTTTTATCTCTTTTATTGGATCATCGCATCATTCGGGTCCATATCATTAAGCATACTATCGGGACTACTTGTGTTCTATTTTTATCAAAAACTAGCATGTTATCTCCCTCGTGGGTTTACAAATCATTTTATAAAACATTTAAAAGAGTGTGAGGCTATGAACTCACATTGATAATGAAAGGCGGATTATCGGCTACGGGCGTGCTTCGGTCACGGAAACCTATATAAATAATAATCGGTCTTAGACTTTTGTCCAATGACTTTATCAAAATAAAAAATATACATATGATCATTTTGTACATATGATGATGATCAAGTGGGTTTATATATTCTTATTTACTTATTTTAGTGTTTATGTATTGGTATTTTACTAGTTTACTAATTTTACCAATTTACATGTTTTAAGTCCAATAAGCTTATTATAGGTTCTTTAACTTGTATTAATCCATTTTATACTTGTATTATCAGTATTTATACTTTACATGTTGGGCCCAAATGGGTTAAGCCCAATAAGTAATTTTTATAAGTGTTTAACTTATTTAGTTAAATTATTAGTCCAAATATGCTCACTTAGCTCGTTAATGTCCGTATGTCCTATAGTTAGGGTTTTATCGGTTTTTACTTGTATTAGGTACTTATATATCAGTATATGACTTTTAAAAACTTTACATTAGACGGGTTTGATCGTCTAAGTTTTAATTGGCGAAAAACGTTAATTTTACGGTAATAGCCGAAAAAGTCGTAAAAATCATGTTTATAGTTTTTATAACTTATAAATCTTATTCAACTACCATTTTTATAAAGTGTCAATTTATTTAACCTTATACATATTTATATAAATGAAATTTATAAGTTAGTGGGTTTTAATTTCACATTTTATACTATATTATTTGAGTGCTTATATAATAGTATTAAACATTAATTCTTCAAAATCTGATTTTTAGTTTCATCTTTACCATTTTTATCATATCTTGAGTTCTATAATGAGATAGAAGCTCATTTTTGTATGGCATAAACTTCATATTATGTGATACAAATAAGTTAGTTATAGATACTGCTCATTCCATGTCTAACTATCCTTAACAGTCCCTACAAAACAGACTATTCAGATTAGCACACTCATCTTGTTTTGATCATATCTCACTCATTTTGATGATTCCATTGCATGGACAACTCTCACATGTGTATGAAATCTAACACTTACTGTAAATGGAAACCACTTTTCAATTTTATCAGTTTATGACTTGGTTACTTACTGTTTTTATACAGCCAACAATTTAAGCAAGATTTTAGCCTTGTTTCTTATGGTTATTCATCTTTTTAATCATATTTATCAACACTTGATCCCCACACAACATTTTTATCATCACATATTCATCATATACATATACAATAAGAAAGAAAATACATTTGATCTTTAAAAAAATAACAAGAGAAATGGAAAGGATGATCTTGTTTACCAACCAAGATTATATCTTGTTTTTGGATGACAATAACTTGATGAACACCAAATATATCTCCAAGATCATCAACCACCAAGATAGTTTGTTGAGAAATTAGCCCTAGGAAACAAGAAAATCACCTCCTTTGTTGTTAATATGGCCACCAATCAATCAAGGCTTCAAGGTTTCTCCATAATATGGCTAGATAACATGTAACTTGTGGCTAGAAAAGATCAAATGATGGTGTAGGATGGTGAAGTGGGACGGCAAGGATGAGAGGGAGAGAGTATGTGTGAGTTGTTTTCATGTAAAATGGAAGTAAATGGGAAAGGCTAGTGGTTTTGCTAGTTTTGGTGGATGAAATAAGCTTCAATGTGAAGCTAACTTACATGTGTAAGTTAGTTTAGTGTAAGGATGCCACATCAAAGGATGTGGTGTCCTCGTTTGGCCGTCCATAGTTAGTGGGGTGGGATAAACTTGTTTTGTCCCATCCCGCTAATTTACGGGTATTCCTCGATTCTAGTTTCCTCGATTTGCGTGCCCACGGGTCGTTTTACGAAAAACGTTTTTATAAATTATGAATCAACGGCACAAAACGAATCTAATAAAAATTGTCTCATCAAAAACGGAGTTCAAAAACGTAAATACGTAATCCTAAGGTTTCCGGTTTAGTCGTAAAGGACGCTAAATTATGCACGTAAGCCCAAATTTAAATCCGTAAATTGTGAGTTCATCAACCAACACAAAAATAAGTTTCAAAATATTATACGAGAAAATAATTCACTACCTGAAAATGTGAGTTTGTCACATTATTAGAAGTCCTTAAGAAAGATGGAGTAGAATGTGAACGTAGCTGAATGCCGACTAAGTACTTATGCTAGCACTGGAACAATCACAACAAGGTGCTAGTAATGATGTCTTGGTAAGCATTGAAGGGGTTGAAGAATGAAAAAGAAATGTAAGGATAAAGGGTCTAAAGAAAGAAGCCCTCCATACAACTTAGGCAGAAACCGGGTCAACTCATCATGAAGACAAACTCATCATGGACCCAGTGATGTGAAGCACAACCCTTTCCTAGCTACTCAGGCTTCTCTCAAAAGAAGTTTGTTTTATTGTCACGGAGATCAACATGAATTCTATTGACTTTCTCACTCCGAGATAGTTGATATTGAATAGGTGGCATCTGCTCCAGCCTCCGACCATTAAAAGTGCACAAATCGAGTCTAGAGCCAAGAGATCAATCAAATCTCGTTAGGACACACAGATGAAGATCAAGAGAGTCCTACGCTATATCCTTGTAATATTGCTAGAACATTCAAAGTGATACTACTTAGTATTCACAATGATGAGTGGAAATCCTTCCAGTGTTAACATCAAACAGCACAGCGATAGGTCATATGCAAGATTCTTTATGAATTGAACATGTGTAAAACTGAAAAGAAACAGTGGTTTGATTCTGAATTGATTCAAACTCGTTTCAGGTGTCTACGCAATATCTTTATGGTCTTGCCAGAACATTCAGAGTGATATTCATTAGTATTCACAGTGACGAATGGAAATCCTTCTAGCGTCAACATCAAACAGCGCTACGGTAGGTGACTTGTGAGATTCTTATGGATCAAGCTTGTGTCAACTGGAAAGCAAGAACGGTAAGATTCTTAATGAATCAAACTTGTTCCAGGAATCTGAATTGACGACTTTAATCAAGCGGATATTTATCCAATTGATTCACTCTTTATGTTCGTAGTCTTGCTTTGAGACGGTCGAGTAAAGAGAATGCCTAGTACAGCCGCGAAGCCCTGTCAAGGAGATTTTAAATAAATCTACCTAATCACAGGTACGGTATTTAATATCGTATAACGTCTTCACCGACCGGAGGTAAAACGCTACCGATTTAGGACGAATGTCAAAACCATTCAGTCTGTGTCTATGTTTTGCCTCGAGAAGGTGGCGTCACGGTGTACTCAGCAAAGTCGAAGATTCAAAACCACATATTCATGCCTAAAGACTTATTCACAATTAATGGTGTGAGTATGTGGATAAAGACACAAGATCGCAAGATGGCAAAGACAAGTCAAGAATGATTAGAAGATCTCAAGATAATAGACAAAGTCGAAAGACAATGACAAAGGCTCAAAGATCACAGCATGAAGGAACAAAACTACTATTACACGTTCAAGACTCACTTATGACGAAATTCATATATCTCCATTGGAATCCAAATAACGAAGAGGAATGACCTCACATTGGGGGAGATTGTTAGCCTCAAAATATTGAGTCAAACAAGAATGTTCGGTCATAGGTTATTATTGTAACATTAATTAGAACGTTGTAATAAGTAGTTTATTAGTCGTGGTTTACGGGCTTGGATTTAAACTAATTAAAGTCCAAAAGTCAAGCCTGACCCAATATATAGTCCATTAAAGCCCGCATGTGGGTGGACTATATATACTACCCTCCTAGCATGTTAGGAGGGTGGGATGATCATTTGTAACTAATTTCTTTCTTAATCTAATATTCACCAAGTTAATCACCTCTTCTCTCTACTTTCTCTCACTACTTTCTCTCTCTAAGAATCCATCTCTTTTCATCTATTTTCTATCACTAATCATCAAAATATATGGGACAACATCGAAGAACCAAGTCTAATTAAAGAAGAAAATTGTAAGACGAGTTCAAGTTATATCGACAAATCCCGAGACGACTTCGAGAAAGACAAAGAATTTAAATCAAGTCGAGACGAGAAGAAAAGAGAAGAAACAAGCTTACCACCTCCCCTATATATAGTTAGAAAATAGTCATTGGTGGGAGAGTTAATTTTTAGTTTTTAATTTTTAGTAGGTAGTTAGTGTGTTTATTTCTCTCTCTAGCTTTCTCTTCAAGTTTTCTTAATCTTCATTTAATCTTGTAACTTTGAATCTTAAATCTTCAATTTAATCAAGTTTTTCATTTAAATCTTATTCTACCTTTCTTAATCTTGTGGTGAGTTAATTAATCATGTAGTTGATTTCATCTATTTGATTATGTGATTGATTTATTCATATGATTGATCTTATGGTTTTGATGTGGTGGATGTTTTGAGCTTATTGAGATTGTTGATTTACTAGTGTTTAGCTTATTTTTGATTAAGTTGGTTTGATGGATTAATATATTTGATTATTAGTTGATTTTAAATGTTTTGATTATTTAGTGTTTTTGTAGTTTTTTATTTGTGGTTGCATTAGTTTTTCTATAAGTTTGATTAGATTAAGTTTTGGTTAATTGCTTAATTGATTGTGCTTAATCTTGGCTTATTTAGATCATATCTGTTAACTGTTTATCTGACTTTAACTTCTTCGGAAAAGGGTTTTCACATTCTGAAAATTGCCCCTTTTTCTGAATTAGTTTCTCTGAAATTTTCCCATATTCCGAAATAGTTAGTTTATCTGAAATAGCCTCTTTTTCCGAAAATAGTTCCGAAAATATGTCATTTCTCTGAAATTGTTCATTTCTCGGAAAAACTTAATTATTCCGAAAAACTCCATTTCTCGGAAAAACTTCATTATTCCGTAAAACTCCATTTCTCTGAAAAACTTCATTATTCCGTAAAACTCCATTTCTCTGAAAAGCATCATTATTCCGAAAAACTCCATTTCTCGGAAAAACTTCATTATTCCGAAAAACTCCATTTCTCTGAAAATCTTCATTATTCCGAAAAACTCCATTTCTCGGTAAAACTTCATTATTCCGAAAAAACTCCATATCTCTTAAAATCTTCATTATTCCGAAAAACTCCATTTCTCTGAAAATCTTCATTATTCCGAAAAACTCCATTTCTCTGAAAATCTTCATTATTGCGAAAAATTCCATTTCTCTGAAAATCTTCATTATTCCGAAAAACTCCATTTCTCTGAAAATCTTCATTATTCTGAAAATACTGCATTTCTCTGAAATTCCAATTATTCGGTTAGCTCCTTCGTTTAGTTTTATGTTTATCAATTGTTTTGCTTTAATTTGTGTTTTATTATCTATATTGTTTCATTATTTTTAGTTAATTGTTTTTAGCTTATTTTTATTACTATTCGCATTTACCTTTTACTTAGAAATAGATAAACAAACCTTCTTTTATTCACCAAAAACGATTGAGTCGCACTTTCAACTGGTAATCAATTCGAATTGAATCGAGACGAACAAATTTTTATACCTTGCAAAAACCTTGTATTAGGGGGCGGTATGCGTTAGGGATTTGTACATGACCAGAATGGGTAACATGTGTAGATGATCCATTTCTGACAATAAATGAATGAAAATTAAGATTAAGAAAAGAGGTTTGAAGATTACTAGTGTGAGATGAAAGGTAAGAAGTTGCTTCGGTATCCATATACCATTGCTGATCATGAGATGCCATAACAATTTTTTTTATACTTTTTGATCACCCGAGTTGACTGACTAAGCGATATAATTCACAATGCTCTGTATAAGAAACCCGATGATGGCACAATGAATGAGACTGATGGCTACACCAACAAATATTCTTTATTCTTTGGTATCAATGATGCACACGTAGGTTCCTTTATCCAAAGGAAAAGAATGATAATTGAATAATTAAGATTTGAAATGGATGCAATACGAGACGAAAATATTGGGAAGGAATGTAAGCGTGAAATAAGAATAAGTTAGGAGAGGATTAAAGAAAACTTTATGGCTCTGATAACCATGATAGTTGAAATGATTTGCTTGTCCTTCTCATTCATATTACTACATATATATAATACAAGAGATGGGCTTGACCCAACACTAATTGAAAACTAATAAGGATAACTATAGACTAATTGATACTAATTGACAGCTAGAGGATAACCACACATAATCATTATGACAGCTAATATATCACTACAATATATCCATTAATAGTGCAAACATCTTTCTAGAAATGACGGTCGCATTGAAATCATATTATCAGTTGAACCAATGCCATATTCCCTGAAAACTAAAGAAATAAAAAATCGAGAAGCATACAAATTAGTTACATTTTGAGCAGCTCGGAGTTGAAGAATGTTGTATAATTCAATTGGCTTGCAATACACCGTAAGGCTTTCCTCAGGTTCTCTATGTTCTTCCTCGGATAACTGATCAACACGAATGTCCAAGTCTCTAGAGTAACTGCAAACAAAAGCAGAATTCTTATCTATACTATCTATAAAGGGTGCATATACACATCCTAACTCCAAACCTAACTCCAAACCAAAAATTAAGATAAACATATTAATAATTTAACCATTAGATCATCTTTAATCCAAACCTAACTTCAAATCTTGACCATCCATTTCTTTTGTAACAAACTTTTGTAACAACTTTTTAACCACTTATTAAAAAATTATTTTTATTTTTAAATTGTAATATCTTTTAATACATTTATTTTTTTCGTAATCTAATTTCACCATATAATTCAACATTCATATTGATAGATTTACAAAAAAAATCATTTTTAGTGATTTTATTTATTTTAATTCAACTTTTTTAATTTTAACGTTAAATCGATTGCTAAAAAATAATCATTTATTATCCGTCGCTACATTGTGCGGGTACCATGATAGTTCCTGTTAAAAGATTACTTGTCAAGTATAGGAAAGCTATGCTGGTTTCAATCTCATGCACGTAGTTTCCTGAATTTCTACATTTGTTCCATGCTCTCGCTAAAGGGATTCATTGCAATCCAAAACCAAAATTTTCTTTCTGCAATGCTTGTAGATACTCCAGCTTTACATTTTTAGCAGCACGACCCTAAAGAATGTCTTATAATTCAATGGGCTTGCAATACACCGTAAGGCTTTCCTCAGCTTCTCTCTGTTCTTCCCTCGGATAACTGATCAACATGAATACCTGTTTTAGGTAGCCTATAGCACAAACATTAATCAGCTCCCCGATATCACTCTCTGTACTTTGCCAAAGCTTCACACTATCTACCCATTGTGTAGTAAGAACTTTCCTTGATGTGTCGTTAGTGTAAGTCTTTGGTAAGACAACCTGGAACACCAGAACTTATAAATATATGTTGAATAGCATATTAACTTAGATGGCTTTATGAGTCTCTGAAGGAACAAAAGACACATAATCAATGATAGAACAAAATTTACTTGTGAGAGGCCCTTCTTCAACATGTCTACAAAATATGTTTCGTTTTCACCCTCATTAACATAGTCAAGCTCCTCAAAGAAATGGGCAGCCCATTCATTGACCAATCCCACAACATCCATAGATATCTAGAAATCATAAAACTTATACCATAAACCACTTGTTTCCCCTAAATACCAGAAGCAATAAAGCTCCATAGTGACCAGAATTACCTAAGAAAAGCGGTTAAAGGCCAATCCCAAGTTCCTGATGATGAACAAATCAACGTTAACCGTTTCAAGCACAAAAGGCTGTTATACCTTAACCACAACCAAATCCAGATTTTCCTTCAGTCGGCCCTTGTACACCTGCCCGAGTGAGGCTAAAAGTTTTTAAAGTAGAAAAAAATGTCAGATGAAAAAAAGGTGGAAAAAGTTAATGTAGAAGACATTCCAGATATATAAAACTGAAGGAGATGTTCAATACATTAATATGAACCGAAGTTGGTGGTAATGAAGTCACCTGCTGCTATAAGGGAAGTTGTGATCTGAATAGATGATGTTATACCATGGTTGTCCAAGTTCCTCTTCAATGAATGCCATATGGCAATGTCATCTGGGTAAGATGGAACCTTGGATAACAAAAAAAACAAATGTTCTATAATCAGAGACTTCTTGCGGGAAGACATCCTAATATTACCATTTTGGTAATAAGGATGGTTGAAGTTTCCATAATAAATGCAACTTGACTGCCTATAAAGATGATTTGAGCGGTCTGGTCATATCTTAACACAAAGCTTATGCAGCTCGGTCATTGCAGCAGGTGACAATATATCAGGCTGAATGCTCAATGTTTGCCCAAGTTTAATGTATGCCAGACGAAAAGAGGTTACAATCTCCCTCAACTCAATTGCCCAAGTGAGTTCATTCTAATTAATAAAATAGAAGGCAATTCAGAAATGACAATTAGATAACTTTTTTCTAGAAGCATAATTAAAGCTATAAATGAAGTAATGTTCCGAATAGGAGTATGCACACACTTAATCAAATAGGTCCACGACAACTCGCCTCAAATTTTTAGAGCTCACAAACTACACAGTACAGACTATGCACTCACACAAAGATCAAAGCCTCAAAATGAAGGTTTATAAAGTTCATAACAATTATACAAAACCCTAAATAAGATCAAAGCACACATAGCGGAAGCGATTTAACTAGATCATAATTAATAACAAAATTATAATTAATCGAATAAGGGTTACATACCTTTATCCTAGCGAATATCCACAAGATCACCAACGAATCACCAATTAGGGTTTATGACGAACATCACGAGGATATAGTCCAAAGTAAGACTACATTACGTTCTTATACACACGTAATACAACGAGCTAACCATGATTCTAGCACGTGTAAACCGAGATTCTACGCTTGTGGAAAATCTACCCAACAACCCTAGAGAGGGGCTAGGACTAGATTAAGAAATCAAAACCAAAGGTTAAAAGGAACCCTAAGTGTTTGCCTTTGGTGTTGATCGCAGGAAAGAAAGAGAGGAAAAAATTGGAGTAAAAAATAATGAAGGGTTAAGTTTGTTTATATAGTGTGCTTAAACTTGTAATCCAAGTTTAACACTAATTAGGAAACAAATCCTTTTCCTTCTTTCTTTTGTCCACCGCCGGCTAAGCCCAACCCATAGGGGTTTCCAGACTTTTCTTTTCTCTTCTAGTTTATTGCACGTTTAACCGTTAAGTCCCTAACTCTTAAATTTAACGAAGGTTAAAGTTATTGCTCGATTTAATTTAATAAATATAACAAATACATTTATTAAATAAATTAACTTTTTACGTATTGTGTGCAATCCCGTAATCTCAAGTTCGATTCTAACACACGACTATTTAAATTTATGGCCATAAACTTTCAACTCCCACTTGGACAAATTTCGAATATTGTGATTACATTGACTAGCGTCTAGTTACACTAGCAATGTACAACTCGAGTAAGGTTTCTTGGATAAAACCTTTTAATGATTCATCATTATTATTATCCTTTCATTTCTAATACAACGTTAATAATGATATGGATCTCAGTCATTCCATTCATTAACCATTTTGTTTCTCGTTCATCGGATTCAAGCAAGATTACCAAAACATCTAAACATAGTTTAGAAAGACTTTGGGTACGGCCATACAAACATCTTACTAATCCCACGAGGGGTCCAACTGTATTTAACTTCAAAATAAATTTTGAAGGAAACAAATTCCATATTGACTACAAGCAAAACTTATGAATTTTGTAACACTTTTGAAGATAACCCTTATAGCTACCAGTTACGTTTAGCGTTAGATTATTCCACAGAAATGCACTAGATCCACGACAGTTTCCTAGTATCTCATGTCTGAGGATAACTATTTATGAAGTAATGTTCCGAATAGGAGTATGCACACACTTAATCAAATAGGTCCACGACAACTCGCCTCAAATTTTTAGAGCTCACAAACTACACAGTACAGACTATGCACTCATACAAAGATCAAAGCCTCAAAATGAAGGTTTATAAAGTTCATAACAATTATACAAAACCCTAAATAAGATCAAAGCACACATAGCGTAAGCGATTTAACTAGATCATAATTAATAACATAATTATAATTAATCCAATTAGGGTTACATACCTTTATCCTAGAGAAGATCCATAAGATCACCAACGAATCACCAATTAGGGTTTATGAACATCACCAAGATATAGTCCAAAGTAAGACTACATTATGTTCTTATACACACGTAATACAACGAGCTAACCGTGATTCTAGCACGTGTAAACCGAGATTCTACGCTTGTGGAAAATATACCCAACAACCCTAGTGAGGGGCTAGGACTAGATTAAGAAATCAAAACCAAAGGTTAAAAGGAACCCTAAGTGTTTGCCTTTGGTGTTGATCACAGGAAAGAAAGAGAGGAAAAAATTGGAGTAAAAAATAATGAAGGGTTAAGTTTGTTTATATAGTGTGATTAAACTTGTAATCCAAGTTTAACACTAATTAGGAAACAAATCCTTTTCCTTCTTTCTTTTGTCCACCGCCGGCTAAGCACAACCCATAGGGGTTTCCAGACTTTTCTGTTCTCTTCTAGTTTATTCCACGTTTAACCGTTAAGTCCCTAACCTTAAATTTAACGAAGGTTAAAGTTATTGCTCGATTTAATTTAATAAATATAATAAATATAACAAATACATTTATTAAATAATCTAACTCTTTACCTATTGTGTGCAATCCCGTAATCTCAAGTTCGATTCTAACACACGACTATTTAAATTTATGTCCATAAACTTTCAACTCCCACTTGGACAAATTTCGAATATTGTGATTACATTGACTAGCGTCTAGTTAAACTAGCAATGTACAACTCGAGTAAGGTTTCTTGGATAAAACCTTTTAATGATTCATCATTATTATTATCCTTTCATTTCTAATACAACGTTAATAAGGATATGGATCTCAGTCATTCCTTTCATTAACCATTTTGTTTCTCGTTCATCGGATTCAAGCAAGATTACCAAAACTTCTAAACATTGTTTAGAAAGACTTTAGGTAAGGCCATACAAACATCTTACTAATCCCACGAGGGGTTCAACTGTATTAAACTTCAAAATAAATTTTAAAGGAAACAAATTTCATATTGACTACAAGCAAAACTTATGAATTTTGTAACACTTCTGAAAATAAGCCTTATAGCTACCAGTTACGTTTAGCGTTAGATTATTCCATAGAAATGCACTAGATCCACGATAGTTTCCTGGTATCTCAGGTCTGAGGATAACTATTTATGATTTACTTGATGACAAAGATCCATAAAGTAAAATAATATAGTTGGGATAAGTCCAATACTCGAATCATCGAATATCATCCAAAATTGATCAATATACTTTCAAGTATACTCTATCACTATTTTGATTTGTCTTAATTTAATAATACTCCCATATTATTAATCGACAACGGACATTTAGAATACAACAATAATATTCATGGATTAAACATGTAAATATAGGATACAATATATTATAAATAAACTTACCAAGTAATTTATTTCACTATAATAATTGTCTAACATCCCTTATCCAAATACTAAAATAAATTAATGCATGAAAAATACGTTCAATGCATCATGCCTCTAGTATTGACCTTCACACTTGTTTGGCAATTCATAAAAAAACCAATCTTAACCTATTGGAATTTGGAGAATACTTTCTTCAAGAATTCAATTCATTGAAGCTCTTGTACATGTGCATTCAAATAGTTTGATATTGTCACATAGTACCATAATTGTGAAACATCCTTGATCACCAATTTATATAATAAACTTCCAAAACAACATTTGAAGTTCAAAGTATTCTAATTCTTAAATGTATAATGCAACTTTAATTAACGTGCCATCTTCAAGGATACCATGATTAATATTGAGTGTTACCTCAATTATATTTTTTTAAATTTGATAACTTGTCATTCAAAGATATAAATACGTTACCTATAATATCTATTATGTAATGTTTGATTCCAACCAAACATCCAAGTTTGTTGGATATGATAATTTGCACAACTATTGACAAATTACTCATCCATAGAATATGGAAGCTGATCCAAGATTTAGGATGTTATTCTATATCCAAACATATTCCTTCGGAATATTCATTACACAAGTTATTTAATAACTTTCAAATAGATATTAATATATTCAAAACATCTTGCATTTTAAGCATTATATAAATACAACATGATACATATGAAAATATCTCAAACTCATATTTAGATTTCTTCATATTCTTAATATCCATATAAACTTGCTACATGGCATATTTATATTGTATTTCACCGCATAAATAAACAAATTTATTTGTTCCAAGGTTATGTATATCTTATTTTCTAAATTATTAAAGCAAAATTCCATTTCAAATTTTTTTAACCAAATCAACATTTAATTTGAATGAAATTTACTTTTTTATATGTCTATCTGACATATTTTAAGAAAATAACCATAATACTCCCACTAGCTTTTAGGAATACTTAGAAATCATCTTATTCAAATTTAAATCCAATCTTGAATTTTAAATTAAACATAAGAACAATCTCTTAGATGTCTGCTTATCCAATCATGGATAATTGCACATTGTACTATACTAAAGATTTATTTTTGAATTAATAAACTCCTTTCTATTACTTAAGTCCTTGTTCAAGTAGTCAATCATGAAAGAGTTCATATATACTCAATTTGTCAATCAAAATATTACCACCAAAATCTTTATACATTTAATGCGTTTTAGAAAAGAATACTCAATCACAATTAATTACTTAAGTGTGATTAGTAATCTATTCATAATACATAAATTAAATATGTGTACAATCTTGTCTATATAATTTCGACACAAGGATTACGCCACCACAATAGACGTTTTTCCTTCCTTTGATGAAACTTATCTTTAATTTCTAGTCAAACTATTTAAGATAAACCAAATCTAAAATTGACTATCTTGTTTGGACAACATCTATAACATTCATAGTATGAGTAATTTACCCAAATCAATGTTTGGTAATAAATCATAATGATTATTTGTAACTCATAACTCTTAGCATATTACTCGCATATCCGAGATATCCTTGCGGACCTATGACTTAAATTCCTTTATCATGAGAGTTAGCATTTACACGCCTACCTCATGATAATTAATAGTGTATTTCAGAAGATTGTGTATCTGTAATTTTATATTTCGAGATCAAAACTCCCACTTGCTTTTACTAACTTAAAGTTAATCTTGAAATACATAGAAAATAGATCAACACTTCAACGTTATCTTTTAGAACATTACAAAACACAATGAAAGTTCCTTACTCTTTATTTTTTAAGAACCCACTTCATATGTAGTTTAGCAAAATCCAAACTTCATTTTTAAGATCATACGTGATTCATCACAACCCATATATAATGGTATCTTATTAATCTTATTAGCTCAAGTCATACTCAACTTTTTAACCTTCATATCTTTTGGAAGAAAAGAAGATATAGTTATCTTGAATCAATAATCATTTTGATTCTCCTAATGCACATGCCATAACTATGTTGTATTTCATTTAGGGAAATATTGTAAGTCAATCTAACAATATTCAAGATAAATATATATCTTTCGGCTTACCTATATACCAACTAAATCATCTTAATGGTATAATAGATTTCTTAGCCATTTTGCATGCTTTATAACTCAAGTACTTCTAATACAAAGTCACTTCATTTTCATGTCTTTAAAACATAAAAGTTATAATTCCATTATACGTTTTAAGTCATTTGACCATGACTTCATGTATATGTCTTTAGTGAACTAGAGACAATACATTAACGTCTTACTTTATATTATACGTCTTTCAAGACTTTATGTTTGTGACTTTATACAATAAATCATAAACATGTATAACTAAAGTAAACATTAACACCACTAGGTTTCATTAGCCTTTTCAAGTTAATTTACTACTATGTGTATTTATGTAATTCCAAGAATACTTAAATATTTTATTTTTGGTAATATAAGATTACTCTATGTATTTATGTCATTCTAGGATTTATCCATCTTAAGAAATTACAAAATAATCCAAGCCCAATCTTAGATTACCCTTGTATTTACAATTTAGTCCAAGCTCTCACATGACTAAATCAAAACAACAAGTGTTTCTTAATGTGAATGATATATATACTTTTAACTAGTCTTTTAATCATATTGACACATGATCTAACTTTCATCTAATATTATACTCTTGTCTCTTATCTTAAAGACAAGAGAATCATATCTTTATGAGTTTTTTCTTGCACACAATGTTCATTTCTCCCACTTGTGCACGGAACAACCTCATATATTAGATAAACATCACGTCTAACGTTCGTCTATACAAAATATGATTGTGTCACAGATATTAGCTTTTACAAGTAGATGTAGAACCACTTACAAGAATCAATACATGACTATCCTTTGAAGATAATAGTGTCAACAATTCGAAAGTAATTATCTTAAGACATACTAAAGATAACATGGGTTATTACCAAGACAACAAAGCTTGTAACTCCCACTGAATTAGAGAATGTTTTAATAGACTCAAAATCAGTAATACAACATTGTAAATGTTTCATAATCGGTGAAACATATTAGTGTGTTGTTACTTTCTTACTCCTTTGAAAAAACACATTCGTAACAATTACTTGTAGTGTTTAAGAGAGTACTCTACTTCGTAAATGAAGACTTATCCATCAACGTAACCTATTCCAGACCTCAGCCGTGAAGGGGCACTCAAAAAATAGATGCTCATGCGAGTCTGGTTGAGCACCACATAATGAACACATTGACCCAAGAGAAACTAAAAGATCCCAAGTAGGAATAAGATCCTGTGTCTTCAGCTTACACTAAATAATCAACCACATAGTAAATGCGTGTCGCGGTATACGAGATGGGAACCACACCAAGTCATACCAGCCAACCTTTGCATCCATAAAACGTATATCAGACCATACTTGTTTAACAAAAAAAGGTTTAGATACTCCATACCTATCTCGCCACTCCAAAGTATCTCGAGAACCCATATTAATCTGGACATTGCAATTCACAAGGAATGCGTATTTGGCCAAGAGAACAGGCGGCCAAACAATCATGCCATTAGAACAAATATCTTGAACACAAAACTAAATATAGAGACCTGCATGTGGAATATCCCGTGGAGTAATTCTTCCCGATAAAGGACCTTCAGGACACCATCGGTGGAACCCAATACACGTATTAGCCCCATTCCCAATATTCTGCCATAAAAATTCACGAATTGAAGAACGAAGCATTAAGATCTTTCTCCAACCCCATGACATGTTACCTCGCGGAGGAACATCCCAAAAGCTCCTTCCTTGCAGCTTGTACGCAAGCACCCACTTCACCCACATGGACTCTTTCAAAGAAAAAAGCTTCCATTTATGAGAAATCATTAAAGCAAAATTAAACGTACCAAATCTACGAATGCCAAGGCCCCCCTCCTTTTTTGGGAGACACACCACCTCCCATGCAACCTTAGCTTCCCCCTTTTTAACATTCCCTGGAGACCATGAGAAAGCCCTCATGAGCTGCTCCAAATTCAACAAAACACGCAAAGGGATTATAAAAACCAAAGCCCAGTAGATATGCGTCGATCCAAGAACTGACTTTATTAATTGAAGTCTCCCCGTAATAGATAATAACTTGTTCTTCCAATCAGAAATTCTGAGGTTAACACGCTCGATCAACTCATTGCAATCTCGAAAACGAAGCCTAGAAGATACCAAAGGAACACCAAGATACTTCACAGGCAGACTACCCTCCTCGAATGGAAGAATATGCAGAATCGCAAGCTTAGTATCGTTCAACACATTACAAAAATATGCCGTACGCTTTGGTAAGCTAGGAGATAGACCAGAGGCACATTTAAACTCATCCAATGTCTCTTTAATAACTTCCGTTAAATGGACATCACCATAAGCAAAAAGAAACAGGTCATTAGTAAAGCACAAATTAATGAGCTCCAATTTGGAACAATATCGATGATATGTAAATAAACCTGACTCTTGAACTTTCCTTTGAAGCATGAGGGTAAGAATTTCCATAACAAGAGTGAACAAGTAAGGATAAAGAGGATCCCTTTGCCGGAGACCCCTTTTTCCTTTAAAATAACCATGCAGCAAACCGTTGATACATATAGAATAAGATGTAGTAGTCACACATTCTAGGATCCACATGATCATCTGAGGATGAAAATCGAACCCATGAAGAATCTGCTCCAGAAAACCCCAATCCACTGTATCATAAGCTTTTTGAATGTCCACTTTAAATACACATCTAGGAGTACCCCGATCCAAGTGGTAATTATGCATAAGCTCTTGTGTCAACAATATATTATCTAAGATACTCCTTCCTAGGATAAAAGCTGACTGGTTAGGGCTTACAAGAACCTGAAGGCTTATTTTAATACGATTAGCAATTATCTTACTAATGCATTTAAATAAGACGTTACAACATGATATAGGTCTGTAGTCATTGATACGCATAGGGGCCTTAATCTTAGGAATAAGGGCAATGATAGTATGATTGAGTCCCCTTAACAGTTTACCGTTCCTGAAAAACTCACAAATTGCATTAGTAATATCACTACCAACCACAGCCCATGCTTTCTTGAAAAACGCTGTTGTATATCCATCCGGACCCGGTGACTTGTCATCACCCATTGAAAACATAGCATCCTTGACCTCTTCAGTCGAAACCTCATTAATCATGCTCATAGCAGTATGATCAGAAAACCTATTTTTAAACAGATTAGTACTATCAAAGCCTTCAGTCTCACCAGGCATTGCAAGAAACGCCTCATAATGAGAAACAAAAGCTCCTAGAACCAAGTCATTTTCAAATAAGACACCATCAGCATTAGTTATCCCATCAATCCTACTTCTACCAACACGACTTTTAACCGCTTTGTGAAAATAAGCTGAATTGGAATCCCCCTCTTTAATCCAATGTATCTTTGCCTTTTGTTTAATAAAACCCTCTTCCATGAGAACCGCATTATTAAACTCCTTAACACAATTAGCTTTAGCCTCCCTTAGTCCTGTATTAAAAGGATCTGAATCTAACATAGTTTGAATCTAGTCTAGCTCCCCTCTCAAACGGGTAACATTAGCATGCAAATTCCCACAATCATATAACATTTTACGAAGGGGCTTCTTCAGAAGTTTGAGCCTTTTTACAACCTTGTATATGTGGAAACTACTAATCTGTTTACTCTAGCCATTAGAAAAAACCTGCAAAAATTGATCCGGCTGAGTTAACACATTAAAAAACTTAAAAGGTTTTGGTTTCGTAATAGCAATCGTTGGAATACTGAGGATTGAAGAATCAGCACATGCGACTAAATATGGCCAGCCCTGTACCAACCTTTTACTTAGTCAAAAACTTTAAGAAAATCGACTGATAACTAAAGAAAACTGGCTGATAAATGCATGGGAACATTAAAGATAACAACGCCAAAATCTAGGAAGTTCCTGGTGACTACCCACTAATCACAGGTCAAGTTTTAGAGCCTACAGGTTGAACCTATAGCTCTGATACCATAATTGTAACACCCCACTTGGATAAGTGGACCGTTACGTGTATTTATGGTGTGTCATCAAAGCATAAGGTAAATGTCCTAAAACATTAACTGACCATAATGGAAATACCGGAATCAAACATCGGTAATCCAACATAAGCTCAAAACATGAAAAGTAAAATACTGAAAGAAAGGAATAAACAATGTCCAAATAAGCAGAATAATGTAAGAAGTGCATAAAGTAAGAAGTCTGGATAGCTTCCATCCAATGCACATGCTCTTAGAATCCTAAGAGCGTCCTGGTGTACCTGTCGTTAGAACATGAAAGGAACTACGGCTGAGCATAACGCTCAGTGAACGGATACAAAGCATGATAAGAAATACCCCCACTTTGATAAGTGGACCGTTACGCGTAATTATGGCGTGTCATCAAAGCATGCAAGGTAATATGTACTAAAACATACATGACCATAGTGAAAACCAGAATCAAACGTCGGTACCTAAACATAAGCCCAAAACATAAATAAAGTAAATGAACTAGGAAAGACTAAACAAGCATAAGTATATGAGGCAAAAGGAGAAGAAGTCTATGGCAGCTTCCATCCTATGCACTTCCTCCAAATTCTCGAGTCCGTCCTTGGGTACCTGCCGTTTTAGGACATAGAAAGGAAAGCAACGGCTGAGCATAAGGCTCAGTGCACGGATATACGTCAGAAATTCTATAGGGTTTGAACACCGTATGAGCACCTACAAACTTGTCACAAAAATCCATGTTAGCCAACACACGATCAAGCTTTTTCAATATACCATGAGAAGCCTTAGGTTTTTTAGTCCAAGTATACTATAGACCCGTTCACTGTACATCCATGACCTCAATATCCGCAACACACTCTTGGAATTCTCTCATAGAAATATCAATGGTCGACCCACTAGCAGTAGAATCAGCCAAGAATTACGCCGCATTAAAGTCTCCCATAAGGCTCCACAGATGATTATTAATATAGTATTTATGCTTCCCTAATCCTCTCCATAAAGCACGCCTAGAAACATACACGAGTATGAATGGCTTGATCATCTTTAGTAATAATATTAACATCCACATCATTATGGTTCCAACCTAAAATGATCCGAGTACCTTTAGAGCACCAGGACCCATTAGACGTCCAATCCCAATGGCAAAAAATCGACGAACATAATCTGTGAAGTTGAGAATCAACATCATGGGACTCCAAAATAGCACATATAGATACACCATTTTCAGAAATAACTTGACGCACTTCTTTTTGTTTTGGGGAGAAGTTTAAACCCCATATATTCCAAGTTCCAATATTAATCATTAGAACCATTAACAACGGGAGTGCTTGCCCCCTCCGTAACCTCACTATTCTTATTATGTTAACCATCATCAATAAGAAGATGCTCATCAACCTCAGAATCACTTTTGTTTAAAATGTTAGATTGGAGTACTTGCTTAGTTGTTTCCACATCCTCCTCAACATCATTCTCAATGTCAGCAATGAAAGTGTCATGAAGCAAACATGACAGATCTTACTGAATGTGTTTTGCCAGTCTCACGCAAAACGAACCTTGCGTATCCAAACGCGAATAATACGCCGGTGATGGTACTGAAGTTCTTGTGGCTTGATTAATATATGGCACAACAAAATGGATATACCCCTTGGAGGGTACCCTGAATTTCTTAGGGCTGTTTTAGAAGATAAACGTGAGTCACATGTCTTGACTCATGTCTTGAGAAAATATGCTTATGACATGTGTCTTGACTGATGTCTTGACATGTGTCTCGAGGTGTGAAACGAATAAAATTGAACTCTTAGGTTACCATGTCAGAATTTGCGGATCGGTTGGACCGCTGACCCTTTGTGTTTCGGATCACGTCCGTGACCGGTGTTCTGTTGTGATTGCTAGAATAGTTGTTGTCATAGTAGTGGTTACTATCGTCTTGTCTGTCAGTTCCATGATGGTCATTCTCATGACGGTGATTTATGTAATTATTTAGCTGAGTGGCCGACTGGTACCGGTTCCCACTCATATGACTGAAAAGACAACTGAATGACGTGTGACATATAACTAAAAGGTAGGGACATGGGTTGTGATGGAAATCATCTGGTGGTGAAGCATCTTCTCGTCCGATCGCTTTGATCTAACACCTTTTTCTTCATCTTGTAGGATCTCCAGTTTGTGAACAACATTAGCATCTCGCAGCGTCCCCAAATAGAAGCAACATCAACATTTAGTAACATCTCCAAGTTATGAGCGGTATTAGCATCTTGTAGAATATCAGCAAGTGGAATACGCCTGAGATTATTGAGAATCGACTAGCAAATACTCGTGGAGTATTGTAAGTGAAATACACATGGATTACAGTACGTGTAATACACAGGGGATACGGTACATGGGGTACACGTGGAATACGGTACATGCAGTACACATGGAATACACATGAGATGAATGATATGGGTGTCCACCATCTGATTGATCAAAGGAAGGTAAAAGATCAAATGGTTAAAACCAAACTGAACAGTACAACGTAATAGTCCAGCTAATTTAGCATAGACATAGTTCAAGTTGCGTAAGAAGCACAAAAGCATGATTTAACGGAATTGACAGATGGCCAACATGAAAACATGATTAATGAAAACCAACCATGACTATCATGAAAGCATGATTAAATATAATCCATCAATGTCTAGCATGAAAGCAAAATCAACACGAAGAAACATGGAACAAAATTAACATTAAGGAGCATGAAACATAATCAGCATAAGAACGAAGTTAACCATGATAGTATGAAAACATAATTGACATAAAGAACATAACAATTAATGAGGGGACATGAAAGAAATATGACTGTAATGAAATGAAATATGAAAAATTTACTGGTGTGGACGACCATGGGTCGGTTCATAAAACAAAATTGACATGAGTAAGGGTGAACGCCTATGGGTCGGTTCACCAAAACAAAATTGATTTGGCAAGGGTGAACGCCTATAGGTCGGTTCACCAAAACAAAATTGACATGGAAAGGGTGAACGCCTATAGGTCGGTTCACCAAAACAAAATTGACATGAGCAAGAGTGAAAGCCTATCGGTCGGTTCACCAAAAAAAAATTCGAACGAAAAGCACATGTGACTAAATATGGTCAGTCTTGTACCAACCATTACTTAGTCAAAAAAACTGCAACAATAATACATGAAAATAAATAAGTGAAATTCACTATCAAAATTTAACAGAAAACGTGTGACCAAGTATGAACTACTGTGGTTCAGTCCATATTAGCCAAAGTTCACAAGGAAACATCATGCATAAAACTGTAAAACCCGCATGCTTTTACCATGCATAGTACCCTTAGGATCGTACGTACTAGATTATAACTTTCCTAATATAGCATGATTACGATTACGTGTTAGGATTTTACGTATTACGTACGTGTTAGAACACGATAAGTATTTTATATGCACGATCACGTAATAATTATTTAACAATAATTAATCACGAACATGCGATCATGAAATCATGAACGTAATTAAAACACGAACTATTATTAATTACGTATATATATTTATTACGAGCGTAATTAAATATATTAGATCACGGTATTTACGTAACGAGAACATTTAAAACACGAACATAAATAATCACAAACGAGTAACTAAATAACGAGACACGGAAAAAGGTACGGGAACCCCATGTGGGGTCCCTACCCGCGTCCAAACAAGGGCAATGGGCCAAGCCCATTGTCAAATTTTACTAAAGGGGGTTATGTTTATTTTTCACTACACAAATTAAGTTACAGAAGATTTTTTAGAAAAACCTAAAAACCCTCTTTCTCCTTGTTCTTTGTGCCGCCACCCATAAATCACCATACAAGGTGATTTGTTGATCTTTGATCTTGAAGAATTGGTGATTGATCGTGTTTGTTCTTCGTTCTCTTGATCCACGAATTCGATAAAACCTTTTTAAACCTTTTATTTTGATTTAATCTTTTTATAAATCATGAACATGAGATGTTTTTACAAAAACATAATAATTAAGCATAGATCTAACATGTTTTGGTGTTAAATAAAATCAAAAGGTTGTTTTTAAGGGGTGTTTGTTTTGGCCGCAGGCTACAACCGAACCCGAATAGGTTTCGGTTTGCCAAGCCGACCACCACCAAGACCATATGGTCTTGGTTGGTGCGTGTGGGTCCCACGGCAGCAAGGTAAACACGGGGTACCCCGAGTTGGTTCGGGGTACGGTGTCGATTTCATGTCCGGTTCATGTTTTTAGCCTAGATCCGGTTCATGGTGTATGTTAGTTTTTTTTATGTTTATGAACTTATGTTAAAATTAAATTAATAAAATGATGTGATTAATTTAATAACATGACTTAGGTTATTTAATTATTAATGATCATGAAATTATTTTAACCTAAGTATTTATATATTTAAGACTTATAATTAATTAATTATTTTAAAACCATGGATATAATTAATTAATTAACATGACTTAGGTTATATTATTAACATATAATAATACATATTTTAACATAAGTATTTAACTTATTTAATTAAAAACATGTTATACTTTAATTAAATATTATAACCTATAGTTTAATTAAATTACATGAAATAATTATTAAACTATACATTATATCATATGACTTAGAAAATAATCATGAAAACACTTAGGCTTATATACTTAGCTTATTTAACCAGCTTATTTCTAATTATGGAAACTTCCTATTTTTTAGAAACTTAATTAAATAAGGCAGCTAATTTATTTATGGAAACCAGCTATTTTTAGAAACTTATTTATTTCAGGCAGCTAATCTATTTATGGAAACTTATTTAATTAAGGTAGCTAATCTATTTATGGAAACTTTCTATTTTTAGAAACTTATCTATTTTAAGCAGTAAATCTATTTTTGGAAACTTTCTATTTTTGGGAACTTTCTATTTTTGGAAACTTTCTATTTTTGGAAACTTTTATTTTTGGTAACTTTCTAGTTTTGGAAACTTTCTATTTTAGGAAACCTGCTATTTTTGGAAAGTTACTTATTATTACACAGTAAGTATAATAACACATAAAATACCAGAAATACTTAATCAGATTAAACAGAAAATAAGATAAAACACAGTTTAAGGCTTAGAAACAGTAAAACATGGTAAGAACACATAAAATAAGCTAAGACATGACATAAAACCAGCTATGTATTTAGTAAGCAGATACTTATTCATGTACGTATTTATGTACGATTCGGAAGTAGGATTCCTCGCAGTTCATCTTTTTCGTTCACTGGACATAAGGTACGGATTCCCGTCCTTTAAGTATGGACATTTTTTCCTTATTAGGATCCCCCGTATGCAGCCAACTGTTTTCCCGTAGTATAAGTTACGTGTTTGATTGCTTATGTTTAATTATGATTACCTATAGCCATATACATGCATGACCAGTTTCACCTAGTTATAGAGGTACCATAACCATAACATTAGAGGCACTGATGTTATGACTTCACCACGGCGGAGTGATTGCTCGTGGCGTCCCTTCAGCTTTTGGCCATTTATTTATATTTATCATGTAGGGCGTATGGGTGCATCCTAGTTACATGTTTTTATTCAGGATTTCATGGTGAATGTGGTGTGTGCCTTGCATCCTTCACAAGGAGCTGATCCCTCCTACCCAAAAACCAGTATATTAAATTAGAGGCAGCCCCTCTAATTTGCATGATGAGGTCACCCCTCCAAGTATTCATGCACGGTGGATATTCATGACCTATATTGGCTAATGGTAAAATATGTAAACAATTTTCATAAGATAAACATAAGGCTTTTCAAACTATAAAACCAGTTTTATGAACATGTTCCAGGTTTTCCAGGACTTATACATTTTCGCTGCTATTAAGTCTCTTTTATGTTTTAATCACTTATACTATATCTATATCCGTGCACTGAGCGTTTTGCTCATCCGTTACTTTCCTTTCCATGTCCCAAAATGGCAGGTACCCTAGGAGAGACTTGAGCATTTGGAGGACGTGCATAGGATGGAAGTTGCTAGAAACTTCTTTTCCTTTTGCCTTCATTTACTTATGCTTGTTTAGTCTTTCATTCATTTCTTTTGCTTTATTATGTTTTGGGCTTAGGTTTGGGAATCGATGTTTGATTCCGGTTATCCCTATGGTCATGTAATGTTTTATACATTTATCCTTGTATGCTTTGATGACACGCCATAATTACGCGTGACATACCATTATCAAAATGGGGTGTTACAATTATGGTATCAGAGCCAAGGCTTCGACCTGTAGGCTCTAAAACTCGACCTGTGACTAGTGGGTAGTCACCAGGAGCTTCCCAAGCCAACGTTTGATATTCTACGTATTTATGTTTTCAGCGCATTGTTGTTTTAACCATGATGTTTTCAGCACCTTGAGGTTTTAACCTTGATGTTTTCATCAATATTGTTTTGCTAATATGGATGGACAACCGTCATTCATATTTAGTTATGTGTCATTGTGTCATGCATAATGTTCCTCGTGAACTGTGGCTATGTGGAATGAACCCTAGTAGTTCATAATTAGTCACATAAAAAAATTTCTGATAAGTTTTGACATATGAGTTTCATTTATTTATGTTTCATGTATCATTGTTGCAGGGATTATGACTAAGTAATGATTGGTACAGGACTGGCCCTATTTAGTCGCATGTGCTTTTATCGGAACTTTTATCTTTGGGACCGACCCATAGGCGTCCCCTCGCCATGTCTTTTGTTTTGGAACCGACCCATAGGCGTTCCCTCGCACATATAAAGGTTTTATAAACTACATTACGCATTCATGCACTGTTTTTCATGCATAAAATATTTCTCATGATTTAAATTGGCATAAATTTTTTTTGTCCCCTTATAAGTTATTATGTTTTTATGTCAAGTATGTTTTCATACTGTCATGGTTAACTTCAGTTTCATGCTGATTATGTTATACACTTCTTTGTGATAGATGGTTTCATGTTTCTTCATGATAATTCCGTCTTCATGTTGATTATGTTTTACGCCTCCTTTGTTATTTACGTTGTCCTGCAAGACATTGATGGATTTCATAGAATTCTTCTTTCATGATAGTCATGGTTGGTTTTCATTGATCATGCTGTCAGGCAAATCATCGTTGAATTTTGTGTAACCACACTTTAGCGTTTCTCTATGCAACCAGAATGAGGTATATACTGGCATTGCCAGGTTATCATGATGGTTTTCCTAACCGTTTAAATGATATACTTTCTTTAGATCATGATAAATGATCGACCCCATACCGATCATTTCATGTGCATTTAACGTGTACTCCATGTACCGTATTCCATGTGTATCACACGTACCTAAATCCATGTGTATTTCACTTGCAATACTGCACGAGTATTCGCTAGTCGATTCTGAATCACCTCAGGCGTATTTTCAATTGATGATGTTCTACAAGATTGCTGATGCCGCTCATAACTGGGAGATGTTACTAAAGGTTGATGTTGCTGACGTTCGGAGACGCTACGAGATGCGGATGCTGTTCACAACCTGGAGATCCTACAAGAAGAAGACAAAGGCGTCGGAGCAAAGCAATTGGACGAGAAGATGCTTCACCATCAGACGATTCCCATCAATCATTGTCCCTAATTCTTAGTTACATGTCACACGTCATTCGGCTGTCATTTCAGCCATATGAGTGCAAACCGGTACCAGCCGGCCACTCAGCTGAATAGTTACATGAATCACGGTCATGAGAATGACCATCATGGAACTGACAGACAGGACGATAGTAACCACTACTATGACAGAAACTATCCTAGAAATCGCAACCGAGGCTCCGGCCGCGGACGTGATCAGACATACAAATGATCAGTAGTCCAACCGATCTGTCAATTCTGGCATAATAACCTTATATTGTGGTTATATTTGTTTCACATCTCGAGACACATGTCAAGACATCAATCAAGACACATGTCTCACGTATACTTTCTGAAGACACATGTCAAGACATCAGTCAAGACACATGTCTCACGTATACTTTCTGAAGACACATGTCAAGACACCAGTCAAGACATATGTCATGCTTATAGTTCCAAGACACGAGTCAAGACACATGACTCACGTCCAACTATGGAACATTTCTAAGAAATTCAGGGTACCCTCCAAGGGTATATCCATCTTGTTGTTCCATGTATTAATCAGGCCACAAGAATTTCTATACCATTATCGGCGCATCAGTGAGAATGGTCACGTTGCCAATGTCACTTTCATTTCTTTCACCGTGCTTCATATATTCATGACCATGAAGGACGCCTATCGTATTCCCACGAATACGAAGGTTTTCGTTCAGCTTAATGATGAGATCCAAGCTGCTAACGCATTTCCTCGGACAGACACGAGATGAATTTTATCCTAATTATGTACTATGAACAGCACACCATGCTACGATTCATAATTTTGTACAGTAATGTTCATGCTCCTGAATACATTCAGCTTGATTTTCCATCGGGAAAATCTGTACAACTTATCTATGCTTACAAGCATGTGCGTTGTTAGCCATGGTCGCTAAAATTTTCTAGCTTTCAGTAAGACACGACCACTTAATTCTTTTACGCATAACCAGTTGATTATTCCAAAGTCTTCCTATACATTCCAGAAGAATCTACAAGGAGAAGGATGGTACCATGAGATTATGTGTCGACTACCGTTGACTTAAACACATCACCATTCATGACCGTTATTCTCCTCCACGTATTGACGACATGTCCAATCAACCGTATAGTGTTAATCACTTTTCCAAGATCGAACTCATGATCATGCTGCCAACAGTGACGAGTGAAAAAGCAAGACATGTCCATGACTGCTATTCGTACACGACTCGGTCATGCTAGATTTATGATTTTGAATTAGTCTCATCAATGCTCCAATGGAATTATAAGAATGAGTTTCCATGAACTTATAGCAAATTCATCAGTGTTTTCATTGAGGATAACCAGATTTCCTCTAAGCCTAGAGAAGAACAGGAAGACCATATCTGCACTATGTTGCAAATTCTATGACAAGAGAAATTTTACCTTGGGAATTTTTCCAATATCAATTCTGTTTGATTACAGTGACACGCTGAATCACATGGCTTTCTACGGTTCATCTTACCATGACTCACCTTATGCGTAAAGGAGAGAACCCTACACTACATTAGGTGTTCTAGAAAATCCTACGTTAGGAGAAGTCTAGATTCAGAGACTCAGAGTTTCGCAAACTCCTATGTATCAAGTTCGATGAAGCAGGATACATTTACGTTCATATCTTCATACCTGTCATAAAAACAGGTTAAGATAGGACACCAACAGACTGGAATGTTTTCATCATCTAAAATTGTGAATCGAAAAGGGACAAGATCTCCATGGATTTTAGTTACCAGATTACAACAAACTCAGAAGAAGCATGATGCTATCTGGGTTATTGTCAAAAGTTTGATCAAGTATGTAGAATCCTTACATCCGTACGGATTTAAGAACCAACAGATTGATCGGACATGTTCCAGCCAGGGATCATCCGATCACTTGGCAATCCCTCAGTTATCGGGTCAGACAAATATTCATAATTGTGCTCCTAATTCACTTCACGTCCTTGTTCTAATTCCACGCCTTGCTTTCGCGCTCGCGTTCATGACACTATTCACGTTCATGATCGTATTTTGGTTTACGATTTTACGTTCATTTGTTTTCTCATTATGGGTAGTTTGCAAGAACTTGAGAGACCAGACCCAAGTTTAGTATAACTCCCTATCCTCAGATAGACGTTTCTCGTCATAATCTATGTCTCACCTTCTAGCGTTTGTCGTTACCGCCATTATATTCTATGATCACGATATGTTTCACATGTCATGTTCATTCCACGTTCCTCATATCATGATCAAGATATGTTACACGTATCAGGGATCACGATATGTTTACTCATACTACACTCGCCATATCTCCACGTATCACATTCAAAATTTTTCACGTATCACGTTCAAATTTTTTCACGTACTACGTTTCTTTATGTCTCGCGCATCGTTCCTAGTTATCAGTTAAGCCAGATTGTCTTGCATCGTAACGTTTCAGTTAACCTAGCACGTTAACTCTTATTTTCCTCGATCGAATTTAGGGGATCTACCTTCCGTTGATAACCAAGAATTTCTTCGTATTCTAAGTCAAGGTCAGGAGGACCAAGATTTATCATTAGTGTCAAGATCTTCTGAGGGAACCATTCCAAGAGGGAAGCCACTTGGAAACGGACAAGTTCATCTGGACTTCTTATCCGTTTTCTCTTATCAATTAGATATGTCCTTTCAGCCACGTCACATTCCATGTCCTTTTAAGACATGTCACGTTCTGCGTTCTTTCTGCCAGGTCACCTGCACGTTAATTTATCTTACATACCCTCTCAGTTTGATTCGGGTATGTTTCTCTTTCAGTTACGTTATCTATAATTCGGGGACGAATTATTCTTTTTAGGGGGGAAGAGTTGTAAAACCCGCATGCTTTTACCATGCATAGTACCCTTAGGATCGTACGTACTAGATTATAACTTTACTAATATAGCATGATTACGATTACGTGTTAGGATTTTACGTATTACGTACGTGTTAGAACATGATAAGTATTTTATATGCACGATCACGTAATAATTATTCAACAATAATTAATCACGAACATGCGATCATGAAATCATGAACGTAATTAAAACACGAACTATTATTAATTACGTATATATATTTATTACGAGCGTAATTAAATATAATATATCACGGTATTTACGTAACGAGAACATTTAAAACACGAACATAAATAAACACAAACGAGTAACTAAATAACGAGACACGGAAAAAGGTACGGGAACCCCATGTGGGGTCCCTACCCGCGGCCAAACAAGGGCAATGGGCCAAACCCATTGTCAAATTTTACTAAAGGGGGTTATGTTTATTTTTCACTACACAAATTAAGTTACAGAAGATTTTTAAGAAAAACCTAAAAACCCTCTTTCTCCTTGTTCTTTGTGCCGCCACCCATAAATCACCATACAAGGTGATTTGTTGATCATTGATCTTGAAGAATTGGTGATTGATCGTGTTTGTTCTTCGTTCTCTTGATCCACGAATTCGGTAAAACCTTTTTAAACCTTTTCTTTTGATTTAATCTTTTTATAAATCATGAACATGAGATGTTTTTACAAAAACATAATAATTAAGCATAGATCTAACATGTTTTAGTGTTAAATAAAATTAAAAGGTTGTTTTTAAGGGGTGTTTGTTTTGGCCGCAGGCTGCAACCGAACCCGAATGGGTTTCGGTTTGCCAAGCCGACCACCACCAAGACCATATGGTCTTGGTTGGTGCGTGTGGGTCCCACGGCAGCAAGGTAAACACGGGTTACCCCGAGTTGGTTCGGGGTACGGTGTCGATTTCATGTCCGGTTCATGTTTTTAGCCTAGATCCGGTTCATGGTGTATGTTAGTCTTTTTTATGTTTATGAACTTATGTTAAAATTAAATTAATAAAATGATGTGATTAATTTAATAATATGACTTAGGTTATTTAATTATTAATGATCATGAAATTATTTTAACCTAAGTATTTATATATTTAAGACTTATAATTAATTAATTATTTTAAAACCATGGATATAATTAATTAATTAACATGACTTAGGTTATATTATTAACATATAATAATACATATTATAACCTAAGTATTTAACTTATTTAATTAAAAACATGTTATACTTTAATTAAATATTATAACCTATAGTTTAATTAAATTACATGAAATAATTATTAAACTATACATTATATCATATGACTTAGAAAATAATCATGAAAACACTTAGGCTTATATACTTAGCTTATTTAACCAGCTTATTTCTAATTATGGAATCTTTATATTTTTTAGAAACTTAATTAAATAAGGCAGCTAATTTATTTATGGAAATCAGCTATTTTTAGAAACTTATTTATTTCAGGCAGCTAATCTATTTATGGAAACTTATTTAATTAAGGCAGCTAATCTATTTATGAAAACTTTCTATTTTTAGAAACTTATCTATTTTAAGCAGTAAATCTATTTTTGGAAACTTTCTATTTTTGGGAACTTTCTACTTTTGGAAACTTTCTATTTTTGGAAACTTTTATTTTTGGTAACTTTCTATTTTTTGGAAACTTTCTATTTTAGGAAACCTGCTATTTTTGGAAAGTTACTTATTATTACACAGTAAGTATAATAACACATGAAATACCAGAAATACTTAATCAGATTAAACAGAATATAAGATAAAACACAGTTTAAGGCTTAGAAACAGTAAAACATGGTAAGAACACATAAAATGAGCTAAGACATGACATAAAACCAGCTATGTATTTAGTAAGCAGATACTTATTCATGTACGTATTTATGTAGCACTAGCGATTCGGAAGTAGGATTCCTCGCAGTTCATCTTTTTCGTTCACTGGACATAAGGTACGGATTCCCGTCCTTTCAGTATGGACATTCTTTCCTTATTAGGATTCCCCGTATGCAGCCAACTGTTTTCCCGTAGTATAAGTTACGTGTTTGATTGCTTATGTTTAATTATGATTACCTATAGCCATATACATGCATGACCAGTTTCACCTAGTTATGGAGGTACCATAACCATAACATTATAGGCACTGATGTTATGACTTCACCACGGCGGAGTGATTGCTCGTGGCGTCCCTTCAGCTTTTGGCCATTTATTTATATTTATCATGTGGGGCGTATGGGTGCATCCTAGTTACATGTTTTTATTCAGGATTTCATGGTGAATGTGGTGTGTGCCTTGCATCCTTCACAAGGAGCTGATCCCTCCTACCCAAAAACCAGTATATTAAATTAGAGGCAGCCCCTCTAATTTGCATGATGAGGTCACCCCTCCAAGTATTCATGCACGGTGGATATTCATGACCTATATTGGCTAATGGTAAAATATGTAAACAGTTTTCATAAGATAAACATAAGGCTTTTCAAACTATAAAACCAGTTTTATGAACATGTTCCAGGTTTTCCAGGACTTATACATTTCCGCTGCTATTAAGTCTCTTTTATGTTTTAATCACTTATACTATGTCTATATCCGTGCACTGAGCATTTTGCACAGCCGTTACTTTCCTTTCCATGTCCCAAAACGGCAGGTACCCTTGGAGAGACTTGAGCATTTGGAGGACGTGCATAGGATGGAAGCTGCTAGAAACTTCTTTTCCTTTTGCCTTCATTTACTTATGCTTGTTTAGTCTTTCATTCATTTCTTTTGCTTTATTATGTTTTGGGCTTAGGTTTGGGAACCGATGTTTGATTCCGGTTATCCCTATGGTCATGTAATGTTTTATACATTTATCCTTGCATGCTTTGATGACACGCCATAATTACGCGTGACATTCTATTATCAAAATGGGGTGTTACAAAAACAATGACATGTAACTAATTATGGATGATAGTTGTTCAATCCGTATTAATAAAAAAATAAATCCGGGGAAAACATTATGGTTAAACAACAAGGTGCTAAAAGTATCGATACGTGGAATAACAAGCGTTAGCTTAGAAAGCTCATGGTGACTACCCACTTGTCACAGGTCAAGTTTTAGAGCCTACAGGTCGAAACCTTGGGCTCTGATACCATAATTGTAACACCCCACTTTGATAAGTAGACCGTTACATGTTTTATGGCGTGCCATCAAAGCATGCAAGGTAATCTGTACTAAAACATACATGACCAAAAGGGAAAACCAAAATCAAACATCGGTTCCTATACATAAGCCCAAACCATAAATAAAGTAAATGAATTGAGAAGGACAAAACAAGTGTCCAACTAAGCATAAGTATAAAAAGGCAAAAGGAGAAGAAGTCTAGTACAGCTTCCATCCTATACACGCCCTCCAAATGCTCAAGTCTGCCCATGGGTACCTTCCGTTTTGGGACATGGAAAGGAAAGTAACGGCTGAGCAAAACGCTCAGTGACCAGATATATGACATAGTATGAATGACTGAAACATAAATAAGAGTGAAAAGCAACGAAAATGTATAAGTCCTAGAAAACCTGGTACATGATTATAAAACTGGGTTTATAGTTTGAAAAGACATATGTTTTTGTATGAAAACTGTATTTTAATTAGCCGAGAGCCCATATTGGTCATGAGGTTTCACCATGCATGAATACATAGAGGGGTGACCTCATCATGCAATTAGAGCGGTTGCCTCTAATTATAATTGTCTGGGTAGGAGGGATCAACTCCTTGTGAAGGATGCAAGGCAAACACCACGTTCACCATGAAAATCTCGTAAAACATGTAACTAGGATGCACCCATATGTCCCACATGATAATATAAATATATGGCCAAAACTGAAAAGGGACGCCACGAGCAATCACTCGGTCGTGGGGAAGTCATAACATTGGTGCCTCTAGTGTTATGGTTATGGTACCTCCATAACTAGATGACGTGACAAAACATAAGCATTCAAAACATATAAAATAACTGGGGAAAACAGTTGGCTACAAAAGTGGAATATTAATCATACATATGAAGGAATGTCCATACTGAAGGACGGAATATCCGTACCTTATGTCCAGTGAACGATGAAAGATAAAAAGATGGAAAGTCCTACTCCGACTTCACGAGTACTACATAAATAAGGGACATGTATGAGTTGTTTGATTACTGAGTGTGTTACTGGTTCTGTGTGTTCTTAACTTATCTTATATATCTTGTCATGTTTTATTGTTTTAGATGTTATCTTGCATTTATTCATGTTTTATATGTATTTTGACTATGTATTTTATGTGTTATTGTATTACTATACTTGTAGTGTCATAATAAGTAACTTTCTAAAAATAGCATGTTTCCAAAAATAGAATGTTTCCAAAAATATTAAGTTTCTAAAAATAGAAAGTTTCTCAAAATAGTAAGTTTCCTGAAATAGAAAGATTCCATAAATAGAAATAAGCTGAATTAATAAGTTTAACAAAATAAGCTAGGGCTTATTAATCATATGTTATAAGTCCTAATAATTATTACTAAAGTTTATTAAATTAAATATTTAGGCTAAACTTATTATTAGTTAATAATGAAAACATCGTTTATTAATTAATAATGTGATATGATAACTTTAATAAAGCTTTACCTTATAATAATAATTAAATTAAACATGGTTTTTAATTTAATTACGCCTGAATAAATACTTAGGTTACACATGGTTTATTTAATTAAACTAAAATAACCTAAGTCATGTTTTTAATTGTTAATTAATATACTTGTAATTAACTTAATTAATTAAATGATAAAGTAGTTCATCAATTTTTAAAGTATCTCGAGCCCCTAAACCGAGACCAAATAATCCAAACCAAACACACCCTAGCCGACGGCTAGGGCTTTGGCCAGCCGTCGACTGCCACTGTCAATGCAGGGTCTCCCCCTGCTGCGATCGTGTTCCCACCGACATTAGCCGGTTCCTACTGCCGGGTTGAAGTTCCTACCAGCGTCGGTCGTTTCCCCCTGTTTCCTAGCCAAAGACCCACCGAGACCCTATATGGTCTTAGTTGCCACCGTTAGTACCAAGGTCTCCTGTGGGGTTCCTCGGTTGCTGCTGCCCGAAACAAAACACCACCGAGCCCTTTAAGGGTCTCGGATGGTGGAAGGAAATAGACACCGAGAGCTTTATGCTCTCGGTTTGCGTGCGCCGAACCCAAAACAAACCAGACAACCTTAAATCTAGATTAATCCTCGTTCATAACATGTTTTAAATTAATTTATTTAATATTCATGATCATGGATTAATTAGAACATAAGGTGCAAAGAAAAGAAAAGATTTTATTAATACCAATTGCGTAGATGTTTGTATAGATTAAATACGAACACAAACACGAAGTTTTTCCATGATCGAAGGTCAAAACTCTCCCCCTTTTGGTCTGATGAAGCCAACGGCCACCAAGGATGTGCTAGGGTTTCTTGTTTTGATTTTCTAAAAATGAAAAGAGTGTTTTTCCTGGAATGTTTGTTTTTTCTTAAGTGGGTATCAAAATGGGTCGGGCCCCTCCTTCTTTCTTTTATGCCGTGTACACCACCAATCCCAAAGGCCAAACCAAACAATTTTCAATGTTTAAATATTATACAAGTATGTTCGTGTTTAATATTCGTGAATTAAATATTACACGAAATGGTTATCGTGCATTAATAATATACCTATTACTTGATATTTTAAGGTTCGTGACACATGTCGTATGTTATTAATGGAAACTTTTAATTTATTCGTGTTTTATGTAATGTACTGTTCATGGTATTTTTATGCGGGTTTTACATGTCTACTTCCATGGTGTTTGTCTAATGGACAGTAGGCGTTTGGATTATGTGCCTCCTAGAGGGCAACCTTGCTACCATGGCGGCCATATCATCATATCCTATTGTTTGCTTATCTGAGCCTGAAAATAACATAATACATGTTTTCACTTTTTTTCTGGCGTAAAACGTGTGACTCATATTTGTCTGTACCATCTGCAAAGCAAGCAATTACGTGTGGTCATATTGTTAACTTGATCATGTTTATTCAATGGATCATACATGTTTCTAATCTCTAATGCTGGGTTTGATGAATTTGAACGAAAAAAGTTTGAGAAGGACAACAATTGTTTCCATTTTCCGGAAGGTAAGTGTTTGTTATGTACTTGGTTTTGTTTTCATGTTTAAATTCATACGAATCTTGAAATTTCTTTTATGACCGTGCGTGACTGAAACCCGTATATTGGCGTGACGTGTTCTCACCTAATACCTCTTACTCTCTATGTGTAAAAACAATAATAAGGAATCGGTGGGTGTGGAAATTGTTTCCTACCCTTTCATCTGATTGCCGCCTTAATAAGGAATCGATGTCTGATGTGGAAAACAGGATGAGAAGCCAACGATGTGTGCTTTCTGTGTGTAAAGTTTGTGAGGGAGGAGATGTATAACACGCTTTAAAAACCCTAAGATAGTTAAATACACGAATTTATGGTTAAATTTAAACTTTATAATTAATTAATATACGACAAGAATCATGAACATTTAATACAGATATAATGTATGTTAATTAATTATCGTAATTATTACGTATGTAAACACGAATATAAATGCATGATAAGTATTCACGTATAATACTTAATTTATACAAGTAATAAAACACGAACATTTAACGAACACACACGTTATAACATCCAGTAAGTTTTGATTAATGTAATATCCATGTTCATAAATACAAAGGTGATTTTACTCAGAATTTTTTGCATTTTCACTATACTACATGACTGACTTATGGATCTCACTATCACAATTGCCACATCAACATATGCATATATGTTGTAAACACTATGTATATATCAAGTACGAGTTCTAAAAGTTACCATATGAACAAACAATGAATAAGAACAACTCAAATATAACAAGGATACCCTAAATTCCCATAGAAACCCTAGAAATCCCTTCTAAACTAATATTTCAAGCAATGTAACCACAAAATGACCATGTACTATTATTAAACACTCTACACTAATTCTAATCCACCAAATAAAGAGAAGTTAAATAATCACAAAATACTAATATTCACTAATCACAAGCTAATTACAAGAAAATGACCTAAAACCAAGATTAGCATATAAAATCCAACCTATAATGAATTAGACTCTAATCTTTTGCAAAAAAACATAAAAATCAACTAAGTATCATAATATGATCATAAATTTATCTTGAACCAAGTTACAAATTATTAAAGCATAAAGTATAAGTTTT